>CEMT01388543.1:2926-78072 GCA_900068985.1 Pterula multifida
GAAATTTAATGAGCCAAATAATGGTAGAATAATGGTAACTTTGAAACACCCTAATGTACTACTACAAATCCCAAATTTACCAAGGTATTTCTGTCAAGTCTTAGTCTATGGGTTTGTTATGTGTTGATGCTGGATGCATGGACATATGCTGCATATGTGTGAAGTGAAACTGAGAGTCATTGATTCCTCTAGATGTACGTTATAGTGCTTCACTAGGTTACCAAGCATGATGAATATTTTCTGCGTGCCAGAAGAGCAAGGGATAGATCACCTTTCATCCTCCCGACGGCTAGATACCAGCCTCAAAGTTCGATCAAAACCATGACTTGACTAGTTTGAAAGCATATAATCAATTCATTATCCTGGACAAAGTCGAAACGAGAATAAGATAACATACCAAATCCCTCCACGTCTCCTCTTCATCATTTTCTGTCTGCAGTTGATAAATCTGCAGAAACCCCTTAAACCTAAGTAAGGCATCAGAACAGCCGTCTGAAGGAGAGAACAATAGGATGAAAAGGCAAACGGGAGAAACAGGAAGCTGACGTTAATCCACCATCTTCCGTTACATCTAAAAATTCTATCAATTCATCCTTCGTTTCCTGAGCGAATGGTGCGCCATTCGTATCAGTCGCCCTGGTAAATAGCATTACAGGCACCCGTAAACGGTTTACGAGATCGAAAGGCAAATGTGACGCACTCACCAGAAATCTAGCCCATTGTTTGAAAGGTATGCACCCTCTGGAGGGATTAATAGCATCGTACGTGCAGAAGAGGGTGATGACGTCGATGCCGCTGTTCCTTCGGCTCGAGGTTCGCAATATTTGGCGAAGATGTGCTGAAGACATTTCTCGAGCTAGGCCAACAATCAGTGATATGTCAAACTTGGATATGTTACAAGTGTGTTTGTCCAGACTCCAGAAGACCAGAAAGATTGACTGAATATCGAAGGCAGGAAGAGACTTTGTGAACTTCACAAACCTGTTCAGATATTTGTCCTTCATCGTCCAGAAGTTGGACAGCACCTGGCACATTTCTTCTCCCTTGCCTGGAATCAGGTTCAGGTGTCCCAGGACGAGGTGATTGCATTCTATCTATGATGTGCACAGGAGCACCCCTTGGTATAACATTAGCGAATGGTGAGGACGAGGACGAGCGTGAGGGTTCATATAAATCGAACGTTGACATGAAGTCCTTGGAAGATGGTGGACAGAGGTTAAAGAGGAAGAGAAGTGGCGACAAAGGACTCCGGAAAACTTGAGTGAGGAGTTGCACGTGAACGCGACCCTCTGCTTCTCGCCTAGAGCTCATTCATTTCGTTCACTGAATCATTTTTCGTCCTAGCTCTAGCTCAGCAACAATGTCTAGATCAGAGCCACTTTCTATTGAATCTCTCCTAGAGAAGCAGAGGAAAGAGAAAGAAGCCGCGTCAAAGGTATACTCCTATGTTCAACTTCCACTCAGTAATACTCACTCACTCTGGTCATAGCCTACATTTCTGACAAGCGAGGAACGAGCAAAGATAGCCATCGCTAGACGGGCACAAGAGATTGAAGCTGAGAAAGAACGCGCAGAAAATGCAAGGAGGGATAGAGAAGTACTTGAACATGAAGCCGAGGAGGTACGGCAGCAGGCGAGGCACGCTAATGGTGGTGGAAGCAGGTACGGTGGTAGCACTAACAACCGACGTCAGTACTCGTTTTCCTCACTCCTTGTAGATTAACGGATTTTCTAATTGCTGGTTTAACCCAAAGCTGAAGATCGATATGCTCATCCTGAGAAAGATCGTTATGCTCGTCGAGACAAGGAAAGTCATAATCGAAGAGGACATGATCGTCGTTCTGGACCTGTATCTAACTCAGCGGCATCTACACCACCTGCAGGGTTACAGAATGTTCCTACTGGCCCTCGAGCTGACCGAAATAAGCAACTAGGCTCGTCCAGCACACCCAATCCATCTACTCCGCAGCAAGGGGGATCTTCCATGCCTCCGCCTCTGGTGCCCGACCAAAGTCGTTCCAACTCTCCCTACGTTCCACCTATGACAGACGCTGATCTCTCTGCTATCCGCTCTCGCTACCTCGGCGTAGACAAAAAGAAACGTAAAATCCGTAGAATGAACGATCGCAAATTCGTCTTTGACTGGGACACCCAGGATGACACTTTTGCTGAGGATTCTCCCGTTGCGGTGGGCAGTAATAGGCAAGGCGCGCAAATTATGTTTGGGAGGGGGCGGCTAGCGGGCATGGACGACGGTGGCGGAACGGCAGTGAGAAGGGTAGTGAGCATTGCTGGTGAGGGAGCACAGTTAGCTGATGAGAGGGAGAGAAGGCAAGCGGCTAAGACAGGGGTTGATGAAAGGCATTGGACGGAGAAACCATTGACTGAAATGAAGGAAAGAGACTGGAGGATATTCAGAGAGGATTTTAGTATCACGGCTCGCGGTTAGTGTTGACCCGACTCCTCTACTCCTTCACATGCACTAAATGGGACAACTCAGGCGGTCAAATTCCTCATCCACTACGGTCATGGAAGGAATCTGATATCCCCAATGAAATTCTTGAGGTCATTGGCACCATCGGATACAAAGAACCATCGCCCATACAACGTCAAGCTATCCCGATTGGGCTTCAAAATCGGGATATAATAGGAATTGCAGAGACAGGTACACCAAACCAGTATTGTGATACTTGGAAGAGAGCTCAAAATATGTTGATATCCTAGGTTCTGGTAAAACGGCGGCATTTGTCATACCAATGTTATCCTTCATCTCACATCTACCTCCCTTCACGGATGATATTCGCCATCTAGGACCTTACTCGCTTATCTTGGCTCCAACCCGTGAGTTGGCTCAGCAGATTGAGTCGGAAACGAAAAAATTCGCGGGACCGCTCGGATTTCACTGTGTATCCATTGTCGGAGGAGTACGCTGCTTTCACTGCATCTCTTCCTTTAGATTACTGACCTTTATTTGATTCGTGGCATGACTTAGAGAGCAGTCGAGGAGCAGCAATTCAATTTACGCGAAGGAGCTGAAATCATCATCGCAACACCGGGTCGGCTCAAAGACGTCATCGAGCGACAAGTTATAGTGCTTACCCAATGTCGATACGTCGTCATGGACGAAGCAGACCGTATGGTCCATCTAGGTTTCGAAGCTGATCTGACCTTCATCTTGGATAAATTACCCTCTGAGACGATGGAGGGCGAAGATATGGGTGAGCAGATGGATGTCGATGGGGAAACGCTAGTGAAGAAGGGCAGAACGAGAGTGACGACGTTGTTTTCAGCTACTATGCCCCCAGCCGTAGAAAGGTTAGCGAGGAAGTATTTGAAGAAGCCTGCAGTGATCACAATTGGTGAGGCGGGTAGAGCGGTCGATACAGTTGAGCAGAAAGTTGAATTTGTGATTGGGGACGAGAAAAAGAAGTACGTCGGCCCAATATTTTCCCGTCGGCTGACCAACAGGACCTCCACAGACAACGGCTGCTTGAGATTCTCAATAGCGGTGTTTACGCCCCTCCTATCATCGTTTTTGTCAACCAGAAGAAAACAGCTGACATGGTGGCTAAGGATCTCCAAAAAGCTGGGGTAAGTAGATTTGTACTGAAGTCTTCACACCTGCTACTCGTTCGCGTTCCTCTGAGTGTACCTACTAACATTTTATTTTGATGGTCAGTGGAATGCTTCGACTCTTCATTCAGGTAAAAATCAAGAGCAAAGGGAAGCTTCCTTGCAATCACTCCGGGATGGCCATTCCGATGTGCTTGTGGCCACTGACCTTGCGGGACGAGGTATCGACGTTCAAGATGTGAGCCTCGTTATCAATTTCCAAATGGCCAGCTCCATCGAAGCATATGTTCATCGTATTGGTATGTTTACATTTAACGGATGAATTTTATTTTATTTTTCCTGAGTTTGTTTTCTGACTGTGAAACCTCTACATTTTTCCTTGTAACTTCAGGTCGAACTGGAAGAGCCGGTAAACAAGGAACCGCCATCACGTTCCTCACGGGCGACGACGATGAAGTCATGTGTGTTATCCTTTCATCCTCCTGTAGTCAAAAATAAGCAGTCAAAAACTAATGGATAATTTTGGCCAACAGGTACGATCTTAAGCAAGGTTTGTGACTAGTCTCGTTCTTGTTGCAGGAACTGTCGTTGTCGTCTGTGCTCTAACTAGGCCTGTTACAGAAATTTCAAAAAGTCCCGTGTCGAAAGTGCCAGTTGAGCTTGCGAAGCATGAGGCTGCGCAGCATCGAGTGTCGCGAGAAATGAAGCGGAAAAGAGAGACAGAAGAGCCAGGGGAAGCATGACAGGTGAAGTAGGGGAGTAGTGCGGCCAATGTGGTTGGTACTGGACCAAGCCGCGAGCAATGTGCGAAGAATGGAGAATTGTTAAAGCAATGTAACAGTGTGCTTGGACAAGAGGCTTGGGATGCGAGTAGGTAGATATGCTGTAGACTAGATTATTATCTGTACTAGGTGGGTAGCGCTGTGGTGATTATTGGGGAGAATGATATGGATAGTAATTGTTACTCGATAGATGAGATTTATATTGTGCGTTTGAGGATGACTGACGGGGTATAATGAAAAGATAATGTGGAGAGATGGATCGGCAAGGGTCGGGCAGGAAGGCGAGCCAAGAATAGTGGGGATGCCGAGGGCGGCATAGGATCGGACCGGAAGGAATGATGGCGGGCCTGATTGGTGGTTAATTTGGTAATGGGTGATGTGTCTGCCTCCCACTCTCCGTCTCCTCTTCTTCTTCCTCTTCCCTACGACGACGACGACGAGCCATGCTCCATACCACCACAAACGAGTCTCTCATCTTCCCATCCACTGCTCCAGCATCTCCCACATCATCAGCCACATATCTCCCACTGCACGGGCCCATCCCCACTAAGGGGGCCTCATCGCCTAATCTTCTCCCCTCCTCGCCTTCAAATGTGAGTTCTTTTGGCCCCAAACATTTCCATATATAAATCCAGTTCATAGCATGTTTCAACCATTCGCCTCCCGTCTTTATCTTTCTCTCCTCCACCGTCTACACCACAAACCGATCTCCCGTCCTCACCCAGAACCACCAAGTTCACAACCTTCCGCTTCTCCAGGAAAAACTCCAGCGCACACCTAACTTCTCCTGCTGCTTTCCCTACCCCTACACAGGAGACTGTTATGAATAGTACTACTGATAACCAGCTATCGCCACAACAGCAACAACCCAGTCACCATCAGCAACAGCACCCTCACATTCATCATCCAAATTCCAATAAGCATGGTCCTCTGCATGAACTCAAACGTTTTCTGAACAACCATATACCCCACCATCACCATTCCTACTCGCACCAGCACCACAATTCTTCATCTTCGCATCATCCGCCGAATCCACCGCATCAGACTCCTGTCACTAATACTTCCCCTCAAGTACCTCCCACCGTTGAACACACACCTAGCCGACCGACTAAAGACTCGTACATTGAGTCTCACAGTTCCAGTGACTACGACTCTTCCTCCATGTCTGCCAGGTCCAAAGAGCAATTATCTATTAGTTCATCTCATTCCGCGGAACCCAAGCTTTTTTCGGCCTTCCTGCGGAAAGACCGTGGTTCAAAATCTCCGAGCCATTCTGCCATGAAGTGTGAAAGCCGAGAGAGTCAAACTCCCTCTCCTTCCAGCAAATCACTCAGTAAACACAGTCGTTCTCAGTCACCAGGTCAAGATCAGCAAAAACATCTCAACGTCCCTGAAGCTTCTTCTTCCTTGACTTCTTCGAAACATCATTATCACCACCATCATTCAAGCCGCTCAGGCCATTCTACCCCTCACGTTATCCACTCCTTAGAGGAAGCTACTCACGCCCATCTCTCCAAGAAATACGGCAAATGGGGACGTGTTCTGGGAAGTGGTGCAGGTGGCACTGTCCGCCTTATCAAAGGAAGCTCAAAAAATGGTGGTATCATCTACGCCGTCAAGGAGTTTCGTCCCAAGCGTACTGGGGAGAGTGAAAAAGAGTACCAGAAGAAGGTCACTGCCGAGTTCTGCGTTGGGTCGACCCTCAAACATTGCAACATCATAGAAACCGTCGATATCGTCTCAGACCATGGTCATTACTATGAGGTTCATGTCTTTCTTGCCCTCTTCTTGATGCGCTTATCTCATCAATCTTTGGGGCTCTCATCCATCTTAGGTAATGGAGTACGCTCCTTACGACCTCTTCAGTGTCGTCATGTCAGGAAAAATGTGCCGCCCGGAGATTTATTGTGTGTTCAGGCAGATTTGTGACGGAGTGGAGTACCTCCATGAAATGGGTTTAGCGCACAGAGACCTCAAACTGGATAACTGCGTCATGACCACTGATAATGTGGTCAAACTTATTGACTTTGGCACAGCCACGGTCTTTCACTATCCTGGCAAGGCCCATACCTTGGCGACTGGCATCGTTGGGAGTGACCCCTACCTCGCTCCCGAGGTTCTCGATAAGGGTTCTTATGACCCAAGAAAGACCGATGTCTGGAGTGTGGCCATCATCTTTTTGTGCATGGTCCTCAGGCGTTTTCCTTGGAAGATCCCAGATGCCAAGACAGATCCAAGTTTCAAGGCCTTCGTCGCTGCTCACCCTGATCTTTCTGTCAAGCCAGAGCCTAAACATTCCAAAGACCATAATTCACTATCTGCTGCCGAAGACAGTGTTAAGTCGAGGAAGCTGCCATTGAGAGGCGCAACCGCCCCTTCATCAACTTCCCCAACAACTTCCCATTCCCTTCGACTAAGATCATCCAGTACGGGATCTCCTCACATGGAACAACTTGATCCAACGATTGATTCGAATAGTACTTCAAACACTTCTTTTGAAACCACTTCTATCTTCACCTCCTCCGATGATTCAGAGTCTTTTGCTTTGACCGATCCGCCATCCCGTCTGTCCAGTACAAACGCCGAGGATACACATGCTAGCCCAGAGGAAGTTCAACGCCGTCAAGAACTCTTGAAAAACTTTCACTCAGGTCCTGGGTGGATATCTCCTAGTTCATCGACGCTTCCTAATCTTACTGGTGCTCATGGTGTGATGATGCTGCACCCATCTGAGAGCCCCGGCGAGATGGACCCCTCCGTTCTCACCTTTGCGAAACCCAGCAACTCGACTGAGTCGCTTCCCATGAGTCGCTCTTCGGTTCAAGTATTCCAATCCCCAGCTGTTCCACCTAGAGCTGCCAGCAGCGGTGAGATACTGGCCACACCCAAGTTGGGGCATCTCGACGTCGACGAATCAGCTACCCCCACGCACACACAGACGCCTGCGTCACCTCAGACGAATGCGTCATCATCCAAGCGCCAGCGCTCAGATAGCGTCACTACATTCCATGGAGGAGGCGCTGAATCTATTTTTCGGCTACTTCCCCGTGAAACACGACCCGCTTTGCGTCGGATGCTTTACGTGGAACCCACAGGTCGGTGTACGCTTACAGACCTACTCAAAGGTCGCGGTAAGGCCAGTGGTCTTTTGTGTGGCTGTCACAACCACGGTGGTGTCGATACTCCGCCAGGGCAGACTTGTGAAGACCATGACTGTGATCCGGAAGACGAGGACGACGGTGACGAGTGGCTGAAATCTATTGTTCCTTGCTCGTCGAAGGGCCATACACCGGATCATACGCATATTAAAGTCACGGTCGAGGAGAAGTCGCATAAGAGAAGATTCTTCTGAGCTAATACCATATCATTATCATCGTCATCCATTAACACTCGATCTATGGTACCGTTTTGTTTAGGACTTTTCCTATATTATTCACCATCTTACGAGGTCTTCTCATTCCCTTCTTAATGTCACGACCCTTTTCCGCCATTGAAGTTTACTCACGTTTATTATATACGTGAACACTTGTGCCATGATCCTGGAACCACCCTTTTTTTTTGACCCTTTCACTTTTTCATGTTTCTTTCGCTTCTCTTCTTCGTCCGTTAACTTGCTCCTCCTGTATATACTTTAGAATTTATCTACTTACATATTTCTCTTCTCAGCTAGCTTCAAGAGCCATGGATGGAATCACTGTGTACTGGGTTGTGTTCTTGCAGGAGCTAGAGAAAAATATTCCACGTTATTGGATGTTATACAATCTGATGGAGGCTTCTATCTTACTTGCTTCCCTGACACAGGAGACCCATCTTGCATTATAATTATTCCTTACAGGTGGGATTTTTTGATGCTCGATTCAAACCTACAACTACAATGAAATGGACGTAAACAAGGTGATCCACATCTATAGTTCGTCCTTAGTGGATTTTTCATCGTGACCCTCTCTCCTCTCTCTCGAGTCCTGGGGTTTAGATTTCTCCTTACCCTTGCCTTTTTCCTTCCCACTGTCCTTCTTCCCTGCACCCTTATCATCATTCGAATGAATCAATTCCGCATGGACATCAATCCCAGCAGCCCGCAGGATCTCCGTTAACTTTGGTTGATGACCATATTCTCTTCCTTCAGCCAATTGCTCATCGATTTCCTCTGATTCTCCATAAATCTCAAGACCCTCTGGTATCTCGTCCAGAACTTCATACGTCACAGTGCCATCATCGTTGATCTTCTCTACTACAAGTTTTGTTCCGCTGAGATCGAGACCATGAGGTAGCTTTCCACCCTTTTGACTAAGGACTGTGTTAAGCAATTTATGGAGCATTTCACCGTCCTTCTTGCTCTTTGCAGGGGGTGGTGGTGGTGAAACAACACGCTGGGGAGGTACGAAGGCCAATGGGTGTGGTGATTCGGATTCTGACTCGGAGAGTTCAAGGCGTTGTTGTTGGTGGACTGGGTCGAGAGATGCAACAACTTCACGACATCGGATTGGTGTCTCTTGCTGCGAATCTAGATGAGATCGAAAACCTGGTTCACCGCATAAACGAGGGGTATTGATGACAACCAGATATGAGCATGTTCTGAGTTCTTTCACAAAAAGAATGGAATCGGCTGTTATCATTGAACAGTGGAACTAAGAAAAAAAAATTAAAAGAATTATTCTCAACTCGAAAATGGCAGAGAAGAAGCACCGAAACGAGGAGTAAATTCAAAATGGATGAATAAGGGCAAGTAGTAGGGATGGCTTCTATTTACTTACCTGAACTTCCACTTCACGACTTTTACCGGTTTTGTCGCAGGTGGTGCCATCTCCCCAACGCTGAACAAGGTATCGGGAGCCAGCACCTTTGGCTAAGTCTATATTGGCAGCGATACTATTCTGTTCGGCAACAGTCAGGTCCGCTCCCGGTTCTGGGGTAGGCGGTGCTTTGCCCAATGTGTATGAATGGTACTGTAGCAAAAAGCAATGAACCTTGATGCTCATTGAAATACAGTGGTGCTCACGTTCTGGTCTTCTTGCGGTTGGTATGTTCCTGCTGATAGCGGGACCAAAAGAAAAACAATCAGAATTAGATCTCATAGGGAGAGATATAAAAATAATATAAGATGAGAAAGATGTGTTTCTCTGGTGAGATAAACAGAAATTTCGGGATATCGAGGGATCTGAATAAACATTTTTTCATGCTGGTCATCTCACCGGAATGAGAGACATCGCTTTGGGTAAATCTTAATTGATCAGCATTAGGGATTATAATGGAATATTCGCTCGATAGGTTGATATAGCGAGAGTGGGATTGATTCTCTTACAGATACGATTGAGAACAGATGGAGGGCGTTCTTTGAATTGGCGGATCTCGTGGTTATGGCAATAGGAATATGTGAACCAGCCATGTCTGTACTGAAGCAACCGAGCAAATACATAAGACACCTGGAGATTGTACATACACGGCAGTCACGCGTACTCACATAAAGACATGTGCCTGATAGAGGCTGTAACAATGACCAGCTGTGCACGGCTGAGGGTTCAACGTGAGCCCCAGATGGTGGTGGTTGAGGAGTGCTCTCCAATGGTTGTGGGATAAAGCACAGGTAAGATTCCTTGGCGGCCATTTTCATGAGCTGCAAAGTATAATTACGATTTTGGGGTCCAATCTGTTTTTTGTACACCAATTTAATTTCTAGAACCTCAAGAGGGTAGAAGAAATACAGACCGAATTGAATGAGGAAGAGTCTGAAGATGTTCCACTGTCAATTTCTCTTAAAGATGGTGAAGATTGTGAAGACTCCTCCGTCCATGGCTGCCCTAAGAACTCGAGTTCGCCGCCTTTCAGACCCTCTTCCATCCATTTTTGGACAGAATCATTTAGTACAGGCAGACCATTCAAAAATGTAACACGGAATTTAGGAAAGGTATGTAGATCTTCGGGCAAAGACTGAGAGATACGAGCAACGACCAGAGAGCTAGCAGCCAGTAGACAGAGGATTGAGAGCATCGAGGATTCAAGGACACGTCGCGTGAACACGTGATTGTGCCTTCATCTTGAAACCTGGACAAACCTTGATGCTGCTGCTGCGAAATGCCGCTTGATACGCCCTCAAGAACGGTTCTGCTCCGGATCTAACGTGAGACTTGGACTTAAAAAGGCAGATATAAGATCTCTAGTTTGAATTTTGACCTTATTTTGGTTTATTCAGACGACCGATAGCGGGGAAATTGTACTGTGGGAAGGACGATACCAAGATGGGCGATCTGTGGTCTTTGTGCCAATAACGTAGGGAGTATGGAGAAGAAGAGAAAATCTGTGCTCTGAGATGGGCTGGTCGTTGATAGATCAAACCCGCTAGGCCCTGGAACTCGCACTGTGAAAAAATATGATGGTTCCCATCATAATAACACCTCCGCGTCTCTTCTGAGACTCGAAGCCTTAGCAACAATCCACAAGTCAATGGTTTTTGATTTTTTTCTCTTTTTATTTTTTATTTCCTTCTGTTCCCGTTCCATTTTATCAATTACGTCCTCTTGCTATCAGCTACCGGGGTAATTCTGTGGGCAACGCAATAATATTAATAAAGCCACACAATTCATTCAATTCCTTCTATAAACGGCCTTGCATTTGTTCCCTTCCAGCCGGTCTAGCTCCCTCTTTGCAAGCCCCTTCCTTCTGTCAAACCAACACGTCGTCCTATCTCACTGCACGCGATCTACCTCTCCATCTCACGCGTTTTACCGATTTTACTTCGTCATGCCGCCTTCCCTAGACCGCCAACGTTCGGCAGATAGGCGGGACAGTGTCGACACATCCACAGTACCCAACGCAGGTCAGGTTGCAGGTTAGTATTGTCATTGTCTCTCGCTGATATGGCTCGCATATATATATCTATATATCACACGCGGTGCTGACTTGCTTCCCATGGAATCCACTTACAGGAGATGAACAACCTAAGAAACGTAGTCGAGGTCGGCCAAAGGGGAGCAAGAACAAGAAAACCTTGGCTGCAGAAGCAAATACAGTTGCACCAGGGACTCCAGGGACTTCACAACCACAAAAGAGGAAACGAGGCAGACCTCCCAAAGTCCATCTGTTCCACCTTCAAAAAATCATATTACTTACCCTTCGTTGATAGGATAAAGCCCGGGAAGCTGAAGGCGATACTGAACGACCCACCAAACGTTCAAAGGGTGCGCGCACCGAGGGTGAAACATCAGGTGCAGAGGCAGAATCATCGGAGCCAGTGAAGCGCAAGAGAGGAAGACCACCCAAGGCATCATCGTCTTGAGGAAACACCATCGCAGTTCCCCTTGTCTCCCCTGTCCCCTGTCCCTTGTCCCCTCTGTCACTTTCCGATAGTATATTTATTTATTTGTTTTCTCAAGACGGTATTTCTAGGACATTGGGCAGACCCTTCGATAAAGTTGGCGTTTCAAAAATCGAAATGGTGACACCTTTCCAGGTCATTTCCCGTGTACCCTCCTCCATCGTCGTTGCTTTGCTTTGCTGCTTTCTGCTTTTGCATTCGTATCTATTCGCCGTCAGCTACTCATGCCTATACACTATGTAGGAGCCAATGTATACATTCGCAATGATGGACATTGTTTGTTGAATGCACCTTCCATCTGTCACCACGAGATTACAGCGCCTCGCCGAGAGCTTGTTTCGGGGTATTTATTATTATTTTCGCTCCCACACTTCGAGGGGACCATCCAGGTTCGATCTTTCAGTTCCTGGGACTCCAATTTTTTGAAAGAAAAAAGTGCCTTTGCAAAGTGTCATCTATCTAATAGAGCTTATATTCTTCCAGTCGCCTTTCCACCTCAAACTCACATTCCCTGCAATGAACGTTCATATATCGGATGGGATGGAATGCAACTTGTCATCAAGCATTTTCGTGATGTCTCCGTCTTCTGGGTTGGAATTCGGACAGGTCAAGCTATCTAGTTGGGCAACTGCCGCGGTGCTGTACATGAAAAAGGGATGAATCTTTGTTGATCCGCCATCATACATCACTGGTTCTAAGAGCTATTTATTAAAATCAATGTAGATGAATACAAGTCGATGACTAGTAGAGATGATCTACTCTGCGGTGGTAGAACTACTCCGGGCGAAACGCTTAGGATGAGGAAAATTTTGCAGTGATCAGGTCCGGCGGGCTGGATAATATGGCGTTCCTAGTTGTTGTGAGCGAAACCACAGGCAGAGTTCCTGACTTGGTAGTTCCCAGCGTGGTGATTTCCTCCCGTCCACTAATTTTAAAAGGCGAAGTATTCTATTTCGTTAAGAGGTGAATCTGAAGGCCTGCTACTACATAGCTCGCAACCGGGGGAGTAGGTAATATTAGTGGCTAATTATCTTGACAGTGGCACGGAAGCCATAATTTATATGCCTCCCGATGCCATGAGAAAGCCTCGTGAACAATTGCCTTTGGCAGACATTCTCTTCTCACTTCGTCACCAGCCTAGCATGTCAATCGCCGTCCCCCAGTCTAGAAGGAAGTGGATGAACCAAGGCTATGCGCAACGAAGGTGATTGCCAGAACTAATTGCACATTCTGCCGCCTGCCAACAAAGTATTGGCAGTGGCTGTTGTCATTGGTTCTTCCACGACAGCGGCGGCGGAACGACATAGGGTACTCGGAAGCTTCCTCTGATATATTATATATACACGTACACAAGTGGTCTAAAAGGCGGGAGGTTCATCCGGCTATGTCTAGCGTGTATTTTTTTCCAGGACTTTTTTCCTATATAGTGATCAGCCTGGCCAGGAGCCACAATATGGGTGGTGGTGTTGCTATGCACTTGTGATTTAGTCGGGTTTCATCCTATAACAAGCGGGCCAGTTTTCCGGGCTAATTCTCAACTGGTACAATCATCAAGTGTATCCCTTGTATTGCTAGTATTTTTGCGTACAAGGGAACAGGCAAACGAACAGGGTGACAAGCCTGAACTGTGCTCCAAGGTGCAGTACCTGACTTATGTATGTGGTTAGCCAAATTTAACCAGTTTCCTTGCCTCCAGAAACTGCCAGCAGTCTAAGGACTGGGCAATGGCCTTCAATAACATTCACGGGCTCCTCGTGACGATGCTACGACAGGTGAAAGGTCTGTACGAATGTTCACGGTGAGAAACATATTATCAACAGAGCAGATAGTTCTAGAAATACAATTGATATACCTCGAATATTTTTAGGATTTCTCCATCCAGCTGTTCATGGGCATGCGCTCCCAATTGTTGAACAAGAACCTTGTTTAGATCCGATTGATTCTCTTTTGGGAGGTAATGGTCGTTAGCAAGACGGCCTTCTACGACTCTGTGCTACTACGTCCGTTTCACTAAACGTACTGGACTTTTGGCTTGACACACCTCAATAATCATCGCCGCTTTCTGCCACATGTACGTACTACAGCGTACACAGGTGACCTGGTAGTGGCAGTAGTACATCACACGATTCACATCAAGAATCACATTTCTCTAGCTAGCTAATAGTAGTCCATGGCCAGGGAACGCAGTGGCACAAAATGAAGGGATTAAAGTTATTTCTAGGCAATCGGGAGAGGGGATCTCCTAGATAGTAAAATATATGTATATGTATATAATATAACAGATTGCATAGATCGTCATGGTACGCCAAATGAATAAGCCTGGTCAGTGAAACAAAGTAAAGAGCCAAATTCCAAACGAAGCGACTAAAGCCAAGCCGAAGTAGGCAGCAATTGCGTAGATACGAAGCTGCTTGAGATACTTTCTTCGCGCAGTTGCATAGCTAATATCAGGCCGGAATGTAATCATGGTATACAATGGGAGCCAGCCCCTGGGCTTACTCGTGGTAAAAGGCTCATTAGATAAGCTAGATGCGAATGTGGCGGGCGAAAATGGAAGCCGGGGGCTGCAGCAGTACAAGATGTTGTCCATTGCTTTGCGCAGGAGATACAGAGGTGTGGTAACATCGTGCCGCATTTCTACACTGCAAAATCTCTAATAAGCGTTCAACAGATGGAAGAGGGATGAGCTCGACAGACTAGTTGTCCATGGCCAGCTCGCAGATAGCAACCAGGTCCTCGTGTCTATTGGAGGAATAATAGTCCAAGACACGAGCCAATCGATGATCGATAAAGTTCTTGGGCGTCCCAGTTGATATAGTCGATTCTACTTGTTCTTGTCGCAGGAGAACGCTGAGGATCCTGACATCTTCAAGTCCGCAATTCAGCCCCTGACCATAGAAAGGAACCATTGAGTGTGCTGAGTCTCCCAACAGAATAGCCCGGTCCTTGTAGTGATAGGGCTTGGACTAAATTGTGATCAACATAAATACCTTGAGATTCGGACTACAATTCACCTTTGTACATATTAGCGGACTACGAGGGTTGCCAAGAAAACTCTTCACCAGAGTTTCCTCATTAATCAAGGAGAATGCGTCAGGAAATTGATTGCGGAACCAGAGTGTAAATACTTGAGGATCCGCCAGCTCCTCGAACTCAGAGCTAGGTGCGAAGAGAGTACAAGTGAAAGACTTGTCCTACCAATAATCAAGGGGTCAGTAATTGTCGAACAGGGTATCATTGATGAAGGGCACAACATACGAACTTTATTTGGCAGGGCAATGAGCATAAAAGTATGGCGTGGCCAGATATGAAGATGATATGGATCCAGTAAGAAAACGGGCTCCCCATTAGCGTCTCGACCAGGCTGTATTTTGAGTTCCATGTACTCATGATTGATGTATTCTTGAGTGAAATCCATCCTGATCGATCAACAGATGTTAAAAAAACCAAGCTGGCTTGAACACGAATAACCTGGGCATGAGAGATCCTGATTACTGACCTAACCACGCGCATCAGCTGGCGACGAACAACGGAATAGCTGCCATCAGCGCCGATGCATAAATCGAAGTCGAAAATGGTGTCAATGTTGTTGAAAACATTTAATGCTGTAGCTACTCTGTTCTCGAAGTCGATGGCTTGAACTTTGTGCTGGAAAAATAAATTTATATTTCGGTTTTTAGATGTTTCATTGAGGAGACCCTCGTTCAGCAGTGCTCTGTCTATTGAGTTGATGCACTAAATAGGAAAATGTGGATCAAAATGTTTTGGTCACGACCTGCACCGATGGATGAGGATCAAGAGAGTGGTGGCGTACTTGGCCATCCATATCATAGAGCTGGCTATCCAATTTTCCGGCGGAGGTGTGAACCATCCTACCACGTAAAGGTATAGCTGCATGTAGCAAATTATCCGCGGACAGGGGATCAACTGCGGTCAGAGCAGCAATGCCTCGAGATGAGATTGCGAGGTTGATTGAACGTTGTTGTAGGAGCGCTTTTGAGGATGGTAGCCGGGGATCTTTTTGGACATAATCATGAGGTGAAAAAAGAAAAAATCGAGATTAAATTTAAAGATAAAGATGATCAATAGAATTTTAAAGCTCCACATACCTGGTCTCCCCTCTACGAGTTGGACGTCCCATCCGATCTTGGCAAGGACGATTGCTGAGAGACAGCCAACAGGACCAGCACCGACGATGAGGGCTTTCCTGGTTCTTATCTTAGCAGACATGGAGGCAAAAGCTGAGAAACAAAGTCGTGATTCATCGACTGGATTGCGACTAACTTTCTAATGATTTTTTTTTCCATCGTCGTCATGCGGCCCGGAGATTCGGATGAATCAGAGGAGAAAAGCTTTATGAGGTCGATTTTACAAGGGAAGGTGGGGAAGTGTTGAGGGTGAGGCGAGAGAAGACCTCGAGAGGCTAGTAAGAAAATGGTTGGTTGAGTGATTAAAGACAAGAGTGAATAATGGTATACGGAAATGAAAGTTTGGACGTTGGACGTTGGACGACCCTTATCGAGGATGGTGCATATAAATCGGTAATAATGGCTAAAAAGATACTCCAATTTACCTTTCTATATCGGGTATTCATAGCACGTGGCTGCTGAGTGTGGGTAGCGGATCGGCCGGACAGAGGAGATCAACGAAAAAGCGACTTTGTTTACATTACTGACAAGAAAGTAAGGTCTTCATTATTTTAATCATTGTTGACTGATTGACGATAATCTTCATCATTGTTCTACTGTATTCATCAACTGCCATTCCCCCCTCCATTCCCCACCATTTACTGTTATCTCTGATTTAATCCACGCTAAATTCGATATCAACACAAGTATTTGTTGATTAGTAATCGTCTATACCTATCGGATTACTTATGAAGAAGACTCAACCGGATCTTGCAGATTGCTTGCGATGAAGGCTGTTGATCAAGTCAACCATCCCCACCTTGCTTCATTTCTCTCTTCACCATGTCTTCATACGATCTTGATCTTCAAACGCCTCTCTCTGACCAGTTCATTCTACCTACAAACCGTTCAATAGGGGCGACTCGATTGCCATCAGATGGTACAGCTACTTTCTCTCTAATTTAGAGTCGAAGATTCATACGTGTATTGTGGACAGTCGCTGATGAACCTTGCACCTACCTCTGTGGAAATTCCCTGGGCCCAATCTCCACCCGCTCAGAAGCCTTGATCAAAGAACAGTTACTCGTGTGGCGAAACAAGTACTACCTCTTTTTCCCTTAAACATCCACAAGTCTTCTCACATCCATACCTCCAGAGCAGTCGAAGGTCATTTCTCCGCCG
This sequence comes from Pterula multifida, assembly GCA_900068985.1. NCBI lineage: Eukaryota > Fungi > Basidiomycota > Agaricomycetes > Agaricales > Pterulaceae > Pterula > Pterula multifida. Next base: position 19,903 of record CEMT01388543.1, read on the forward strand.
AAAACGGGGAATGGGTCAAGATGACCGACCGTGTTACACCCCATTTCGCAGCAATCGTAGGTTCGCCTGGCTGTATTCTCTCACGAATCCCATTCATCCCCTCTAACGTGCCTTCCAGGTGCCAACGAAAAGGAAGTCGCTTGCATGGGTACTCTCACAACCAATCTCCATCTCATGATGACGACATTCTATAAACCCACCGCTGAACGCTTCAAGGTCCTCTGCGAAGCCAAAGCATTCCCATCCGATCAGGTCAGTATCAGCGCTCTCAGAGGCTCACTCGTACATCCCACTCATCTGGCTCCTGGTGTTTTCAACAGTATGCATTTGCTTCTCAAGCACTCTACCATGGATTTGATCCAAATGTTGCTGTTCGGGAAGTGTCCCCAAGACAGGGCGAGCATACCCTTCGAGAAGAGGACATTCTTGACGTCATAGAAAAGGAAGGCGACTCTATTGCACTTGTCCTGTTTAGTGGTGTCCAATATTATACAGGCCAGTGGTTCCCTATGCAAGTTATCACCAAGAAGGCGAAAGAGAAGGTGAATCTTGAGTTTGGTTTTCATCTAATATAAACCCATTGACAAATTGACCCCAGGGATGTATCGTCGGTTGGGATCTTGCTCACGCTGTTGGGAACGTACCACTCTCCTTACATGACTGGAATGTTGACTTTGCTGTGTGGTGCACTTACAAGTACCTCAACTCTGGCCCTGGTGGTATCGCAGGCTTGTTCATCCACAACAAATGGGATGATAAAGAGGACCCCAAGTGAGTTGTTATCTGTACCAATTTTTCCGCGACATCATAATCTCAATTGATTTATAGGTTGGCCGGTTGGTGGGGAAACGAACTGTCAAGCCGCTTCAAGATGCTTCCTTACTTCCAACGTATCAAAGGAGCGCAAGGATTCCAGCAGTCCAACCCTTCCGTACTGGACATTGCCTCGCTGCTAGGAGCAATCGAAATTTTGCAGGAAGCTGGAGGTGTTGCCAAAACTCGGGAACGCTCGTTAAAGTTGACCGCAGCGCTAGAGATCCTCCTCAAACAGTCCCAGCTCTTCGTTCCACTCGAGCATGCCTCCAAGGCAACAAGACCTGGGTTCACCATTATCACACCTTCAGAACCCGAATCTAGAGGGGCACAACTTTCCCTGCTATTGCTTCCTGAAGGATCAGGGATCATGAAAACCATCTTCAATTACCTCGAAAGTTGCGGTGTCATTGGTGACCAGAGAGAGCCAGATGTCATCAGACTAGCACCTGCCCCACTCTACAACACACTGACGCATATTAAGAGTGCTGTCAAACATCTGGAAGACGCATTCTTATCACTATCAAAGAGCTGATTGTTATGTACGATATATATCCGTACAAAAATAGACACGACTTGCTGTGTATTTTATTATCCAAATGCATGCAGGAGGAAATTACCAACTATGTTTAGATATGTCTGTCCAGCCAGGAGTTCGTCATGCTCCTCATGTATGTCCGAGAAGTTTTCAATGACGAAATCCCTGGTTGACACTGGGTAGAGTGCCTTAAGGTGTGCGAGCATAATATCGCTTTGTTGCTGATCGACCTGGGTATCGCCTTTCGAATGAATCACCAGCCACCTAAGGTGAGGTGCTCTCAACGAATATCTAGCAACAGAGTAACGTGCGTATGTGGGACCGGGTCCGAATGCAGCGCTGATGAACCAATCTTTGTAAAGGGGGAACCTGGTCAGCAAGACGTCGATATCGTATATCCCCTCAGACATGATAATTCCTTGTACCGCGGACAGCAATTCAGCTGATGGGGTCAGAGAGGGTGTCACATGTGTTGAGTCTAGGAAGATCGAGGCGAGAATATGAGCAGAGCAGCTGTGCCCAATGAGAAATAACCTTTTTGGGTCATAAATGCGGCGACCTCCAGTATTCTGTGGTCCATCCCAGGTGAGGACGAACGACAGAAATTGAAGGATATCATGTGCGTGATTAGGGTGAAGCAGAGGTGGTCCATGATCTGGCTCCTTCGGAGAAAGTCGGTGATTAGGGACTGCAACAGCAGCACCGGTGAAAGATGCTAGCGAAGATGCTAGCTTTACGTATCCGGCCTTATCCTCACTGCTGTAGGATGAGTAATGGAAGAAGATAGGAAGATCACTTCACCTTCGCCATGCACCACCATGTACGAAGCAGATGAGTGGCAATGATTCGGACTGGTTTGGGGGGAGATGGAGATCGAAAGAGTGAGCCCGGGGGGTATCGCTGCTGTGAATATACGGTATGTCGACGAAGGACGACATGACGGTCTACTCGTATCAGCAAAAGATTATGTAATCTGTTCACGTCTTCCCAGTGACTGTCAAATTTCTTGGACCCAAGCTTAAAATCTCTTAAGGATACTTAAGGGTTTATACTGACCCCATTTTTGTGGGGGGTGTCTTCGTTTTATTCCTTGGCGTTGGTCACTTTATGCTACGAAGTGATCGATTTCGGCTTTGATTTACCGTCGCCCAAGTTGTACATACTCAAGAACCTCAATGCCGAGTGTTCCTGCTTATTTTTCAGATAATAAACTTAGATCCTGATCAAGGGAAATTGCAGGAGCATACCTGTCTCTTCGTTGTTGCCGGCATATGAGACTGCAGTCATCGGTACTATCAAGCTTGACTCCGCTGTATATCATCTCCCAGTTCAGCGCTGGCGCAATAGCTCGCAACTACATAGGTAATGGCCGGCGGCTCAAGAACTTCTACTGCTAGTCGCTGACTCGGGACGATGGCCAAATAATACGTAGGCAATCCCCGCTTCAGTTAAACGTCGTCTTTGATATTCTTCAAGTTGTTCATCTCGTTCATCTTGTTCTGTCCTGTACACAAAGACCTGCTCGTTGAATTTCGAACTGACATTTTGTCTGTGATCATGAGGGTTTTTTGGGTGCTTTCCCTCTAGCTGAGACTCCATCTGAGAGGCAAGCTACCCTTGTCGGGTTCGATCATGTGTGTCCTTACACGAAGTTATGAAGTGCTAACTGGCTCTGCCTTAAGGAGGAAAATGCGATGTAGCCGAAAGAACACTGCAGGACAGCATTAGATAAAATACAATTCCAAGTATGATACCAAAGGCGAGGATAGACAAAAAAGGACAGCTTGAAACCCGATTAGACAATGGTACTCTAAGAGACGGCGAGACTCCGTTGTGAGGTTAGTTGCACAATTCAGACTGTGCTCAAGGGATCTCAGTGATCAATCTTCCAATCGATTCTTGAGTAGGATAGACCTTGACTTATCTATGCCCATTAAGTGAAAGAGAACTATATCAGCTTGGAAATTGGATAGGATTAAAGCTGTATTAGATATAGATTTTCATAGGGGATCTTGGTATGTGGGGGGGTTCAGTCTATATATAATCCATAGGAGATGTATTTCACCTCGCCAACGTTCAGATCACTGAGCAAAAACAAAGTATACTTAGTCGTCAACTTTATTGTAAGTCCAATGGATCTTCATATAGCAGTTTGCTCTTAATGGAGCAAAGCATATTGTATCCACAATTGCAGTGCATCCGCAGGCTTAGTGCGTCATTTGCTTGTGCCCCTCGGGGGAACCCGGTGATAGGGAGGCTCACGAAGACAGAAAGTTAGTTTACGTGATGTCGACTGCTGTACAATGAGGCAACAAGTGGGGCAAGGTGGGGTTATTTACCCGTGAAGCCAAGGGATAGAGGGCGTATCTGGAAAAAAGGACGACATGGTGGTCCAGAAATAAACAATTATTATGTTGATTTATCTAATCTACTGCTGTTACTGCGACGTGCGTCACTAATGGTGTCCTGACGTCATGCCCTCCCTCACTTTATAAACATCCATCCTCTCATCCGATTTCATTCCCCCAGTACTTCGACGACTACAATGGCTTTCACTGCTTCTGATATTTGCAAGGTATTGTGCTTTTCTTTATCCAATCCATTTTCTTCTTCTGATTTTACTATTACAGATTATGTACGTCACAACCTATTGTTCTTCATCGGGTCAGTCTCACCGTCATTATTAGTTTCGCTATCCTGCTTCCGCCTGTTGGTGTCTTTTTTGAAAGAGGCTGCGGTGCTGATTTTGTGAGCTCCATGCTATCAACTTTCTTTGGGGATCTCGTATTGACCAATCTGAAATACAGTGTATCAACATCCTCTTGACCATCCTTGGCTACATGTACGCCTCAACGTTTTCCGTCCCCCGTGTATACCTTTTTGCTGATCTTCTTTCTTCCATTCCGCAGTCCTGGCATTATACATGGTACGTCTATTTACTGAGTTTGATCACCGCCTTGAACTCACCCATCAACTTCTCAATAGCGTTGTACATTATACTCAAGTATTAGTATTGAGACTTGCAGCACATTTGGACTATTTGACGATCTTATTATGTATATCCAACTCGCACGCTTGCATGTCTCATACCCTACCTCCACTGTATAGTTTAGCGATAACTTTGCACCAGTAGTCTAATGTCATGAAAACACGCACACAAGCAATCATACAGTCAATGGCTGTCCTCTTCTTCTGACTCTTCTTCCCCTTCAGATGAGTCTTGCTCATCGAATTGCTCGATCATGCGCGAACCCACTGTCCAGCATTTCTTGAGGTTGTCAATACTAGCGTCCTCAAGCGCGCCTTGTCCTTGTGAAATTGGTGAAGCATGCCAAGCTCTTATATCGTCCTCGTCCACAATGTCTTCCTGGTATAGTGCAACGAGTATCTGGCCAAACAGAGGAAGTCGCTCCGATGACGCACAATGTGTCTATTCAGTCCCAAACCGTAAGAAAGTTTTCGTAGGCCCAGAAATCTCGATATGGAAGCGTGTACCTGAAGGATCGTCACAGTTTCCACACCATCTATACCTCCGATCTTATTGATCAGCTCTCCCCACCGTGCGACAACTTTTCCAATGGCCTGGCGTTGTCCCACAGCATTTCCCCCCACAATTGGTATCCTATCTACGATGGCTTGAATAATACCCCTTCGGACCTGAGTTAGCGAGACGTTGCTGGCCATACGAAGTGTTTTGAGCTCAACGGCTGCGTTGTCCACAGAATGGCCTTCTGCAAACGCGCGATCTAAGGAAAGTTTGACCTCGGAATCAAATTCGTTCTCAGGTTGACTCAGTAGGAGAGAAGCTCCGACGTCTTGATCCACTTCACCATCTGAAGAATCGAGACTAGACTCTTGGTCGGTGTCAGACTCAGATTCAGAAGATGCAAGGTCCGAGCATGTATCTCCTAGGAACGGTATAAGCGATAAGATCACATAGAGAAGTAGCTGCCATACCTATCCTCATAAACCGTAAATTTTTGAAGCTTTCTGCGCCTTCCTCTTCCTCTTCCTCGTCCTCTAGGATGGGTCCTCTAGGCCATACCAAAGCGTTCGAGTCTTTTCCTAGATCTACTCTGAGAGTACTTTGGACTAAGGTGAATGCATTAGGAGGACGGTATCATAGAAAAATGTCAGAGCCTGACTCTGTTCAACTTCCTCAATATCGGAGTCTAGTTCCGTATCTTCCTCTGTCGAGCTCTCTTTATCATCTTCTGACTCATCTTCCTCTTCCTGAGCTGGGCCTTCGCTGTCGTCGTCGTCATTCTCATCATTCTCGTCGTCATCGTCGTCCTCTTCATTATCGCTCTGCCAGCCAAGTCTCCTGGAAAGCCTTTCGAACGCCTCAACCTTTGCATCTGGGCCAATAATAACACCATCGCCAACAAGACAGCCCTGCTGCAGCGTTGTATTCTCCTTAATGCTCACCCCAGCGCCAATGATACTCTGTTCAACGACACAATTAGGCCCAATGACAGTCCCATCAAAGACATATGAGCCTCTGATTACCGTCCCTGCACCAATGATACAATGCCGGCCAATAACAGAGGCAATAACCACCGCATTATCATATACTTGAGTTGATGCACCAATGAGAGTGTTGTTCCCAACTTGACAAGTTCTATTTTCAACAACAGTTGAAGGGTTTGAATGATGAAAAGAAGCAAGACCAAACGTAGGAACAGACCTGGAAAGTGTGACCGTGTCGCCTTTTGCAATATATTTGTTGCCACGCAGATGTTCGTACGCGTGGCCTCCAGGGTGGTTGTCATCCGGGACCAAGGGAAACGTCCATCTCGAGAGAATATCTTTACTGAGGAGCATGAGCGGGAACATCAGATGTCAATCATGAACAGATAGATGAATCCATCCAAACCTGATGGCATCGTAACTTTTCGTATCCTTGACTCGAGCAGCGTAACCCTCTTTAAGCACGTAACAATAAATGTTCTTCATCAATAGGTCAGACGTCAACACTCCATGCACAAAATCTCGGCGTAGATCGAGGTAATCAAAGTTATCCTGAAACAGAGATGGAACCTAGGTGGGAACAAGCAAAATTGTCAAAATCAAAACCCTTGATGAGAACTTGAAAGTCGTACATCGACCGAACAGACATCGATACAGCAGTCTATGAGATCATTACGGATTTCCAGCTCTGGATGGTCTGTGAGAAGCTCGCGAGGGACTCGAGCAACGCTCTTCCTTGGATATCCATCCACAGGTTCATAATGTAAACACTCGGATGTCTGGGCATCCAACACGAACACGGCAGAATCACCTTTCGACCTACACATCAATCAAGGACACATCAGCATAGAAAAATTGCCAGTCAAAACGCACACCTCGTCCGATGATTGACACCACTCTCTTTAACAACCATTGTCATAACCGCGTCCTTGTTGGTTTTCCTCCGTTCCTTGTGGACTCTAACAACATCATCTATTCGGACGTTACTCACCAGATCACCAGCGACAAGAACGAAATCGCTGGTGACAAGTCCACGGGTGTACACGTCGCGCATCGCATCACCAGGAGAATAAGTTTCCTTCGCGGTCATGATAGGGGTGATTTTGATGCCTGAACCTGGTTTGGACCATTTGGATTCCCTAGAAATACAAGAACGAGTTTAAAAGAGTTTGTGCCAATCAGGTGTGTGAACAGCAGAGAGACAGATTTGGAACGCACGCTATTGCGGCTTTGACCTGGGAGGCATGAGACCGACAAATGACAAATATTTCCTGTACACCAGCCAAAGCAAGACTTTCAAACGTCCATTCTAGCAGGGGCGCATTGCATATAGGAAGGAGGCACTAGTCAAAAACGAATATTGGTGGGAAGAAGGTGGGATCGATCTTCGAAATTTCTTACACGAGGTTTGCGTGTAGTCAATGGTTTGAATCGTTTATTAAAGCTATCTGCTAGAATGATAGCCTGCAGAACTTCGTCTTCTTCGCCAATGAGTTTGTCTTGTACAATGGACGATGAAGATTTGGGGGGCATGATCTTTCGATTTCAAGCCTCAGGGGAACGACTCAGTAGAGATAATCAGAGTCATAATTGGACTCTGATTTTATTTTACTTTACAAGTGTCACATCTAATGCTCAGAGATCACACTAGTAGTACCCTGATCTAGTTCCCACTCTCGAATGCTTCAAACAAAATCTTTTTCCAAGGATGATGACCATGCTGATGGCATTGAAATGATTACAATGAAACTTTAAAAAAAATGGTCCAAGTCGAAAAGAAAGTAGGGGTATTAAAGAGACCATTGGACCAAGCATTAAGCAAAGATGAATGCGGATCATGAAGTGTAGATCGTAAATAAGGGATCCGGACGTAACATAGCTCAACAGAAGAGACAACGCAAGGTACTACAAACCAAAGTAGCGTATCCATAAGCATGGAAGATGAGAGATGTGTGACTGGAGGTTAGAAAGGAAAGTGGAGGGAAGTAATCATAACGGGTCGTTGAAACACCAAGGCAAGAAAAAGCAAGTCCAAAAGGAAAACAGCTATTAAGCGGCAGCGGCAACAACAGGTGTGCTAGTAGCAGCAGCCGGAGTCGGCTCAGTGGTTTCTGTTGCTGGCTTAGGATCCGACTCCTCAGTCACTGCAGGGTTTTCCAAGGGAGCAACAGCTGGTTGCTCTTCAATCTTTGGTGGGTGCTCGTCGACTTTAGCAGGCGAAGAGGCTTCAGACTTGGGCTTTGCTTTGAAGAATTCACCGACCCGGGCTGACAAACGACGTCCAACCTTAGGGCTTTTAGTCGTAGCCTTGTCAGACTTGGCAGCATCCTTTTCATCTTTCTTATCCTAGGAATATTGTTACAACATTGACATGGGACACTGAACTTGAAAGCACTCACTGTCTTATCCTCCTCAGCAGGGGAGGCAGCCTCAGCAGCGGGTGCCTCCGCGACAGCAGTCTCGCTGTCAAATAAAGCGTTTCAATCAATAATGCAACAATGACAAAATCTCAACAAAAACAATGACATACGTCTCTTTCAGAGGCTCAGCAGCAGGCTCCTCTGTCCTAGTAGCTTCAGCAGTAGGGGCAGTCTCGGCTGCCTCAGTAGGCTCAGCAGCTGGTGTCTCCTCAGCAGCGGCGGGAGCGGAAGCCTGAAGACATCGTAAGGGAAGAAGAAATACAATTAGAAGTGTAAACACACCTCTTCCTCCTTCTTCTTCTCCTTCTTGGGGCTCTTGGGAGCCTTGACCTTTTTCTCGACCTTTGTTTTCTCATTCTTGAAAGGGGCTAAGAGCTTGGAAAGTAAACCAGGGCTCTTGGGACGGTCCTCTTTCTTTGGGTCAGTAGCCTGTTGAGATGTGTCGTTGTTAGTCGCATGACAACCGTGAGAAGTGATTTGAGCACATACAGATTTCTGCGCTTTCGCGTCCTCTTCGGTGGCGGGGGACACTTCGGTAGCTGGGGTAGCCTCAGTGTCAGCTGCAGTCTCGGCGGCAGGAGCTGCAGAGTCAGCGGGCTTGTCCTGTGAGTGTATTAACAAACAATATTAGGGTCATGTCAACAAGGAGCTTGGTATTATTCATAATGACTGACCTCAGCGGGAGTTTCGGTAGCAGCGGGAGCCTAGAATCAATAAAAAGGAAGTAAAAACGTATTGATCAGTCAAGTTTGTTTTTGTGTCGTTTTTGTTTAAGTGGAAAAGGTACATACGACATCCTCTTCGACCTGTGGGGCGAGTTGCTGAACAATGGGCTGAGTAGTTGGCTCAGCAGCAGGAGCAACATCCTGAACGGAAACAGGAGCGGGAGTGGTGGTAGTCTCAGGAGTAGACATTACGTGAAAATGAGAAAGGTGGCCTAGAAGGGGGAGAAGGAGAAGATAGGAGGTGAGACAGGACAAAGGGGGTGATGATAGATAGAATTAAGTATACGTACGTGGAAAGAGAATATAAGAGAGAGAGGAGGAGAAGGAGATGCGTACAACGCCTGGTGGTTGAGAAAGAGAAAGAGAGATAAAAGGAGGAGTCACTGTTGGTGTTACCTCTTTTTATAATGTGACCAGCCTCGCCTAAGCCCAGTATATAAACATGTACAAATTTCTGGAAAGGGTTGATCGAATGATCCAGCTCCCTTGCCGCTTTATTGTCCACCCATTTAAATTTTCTTTTAGTCTAAGTAAGTTTGTGCACGTAATTTGGTAATAATTGCACCTTTATCGATTTATCTCTCACAAAGCGCTCAGTGTCTTCATCGACTACTAGCTATAGCACACACAGGCGTCGAGAAGAGGAGTGGCGTACTTTTATTAGAGTGATCGTGTGCAACATGCAAGTGGATTCTTGGATCAAAAGGAATGAATTGAAGTTCTGTGATGGAATGTGACGGGTTGATGATGATGGACTATCCACTGACTCGGGAGGGGAATAACATCGACCCTGCATCAATTTTCTCGTCTCTCCAGTAGCCATAAATTTTTTACTAGCACTGTATCACTTGCCTATTACTAGTCTCATCGTTTCCAGTACAGTATTATACTATTAGTACGATACTCTCTACTCCTTCTGACAGCCAGGTCCCAATTACTCCCCTTCTCTCATTCACTTCCCCTTCTCAATTAATCCCAGCTCAGCTTTAATCCCTAGTACTACTACTATGAGCTCCAAATCTACTACTATCTCCAGCTTGGCTCACACAACCCAATAGCACTAGAACCTAGTGACCGCCACCTTATGACCACCTTCTCTCAGGTGCCGTAATCCCTTTAGTCGCTATTGGCCTTACCATGTGCCATCTCTGCCTAAATCAGTACCCAACGCCACTTGCACTCTATAACTTCCCTTTCAAGCGCGGGCCTCTCAAAAGTCTAAACACGTCATATATCCTCCTGGTTTCGTCGTCTATCACGTCGCTATATACTTACTTATATTGTTGCTTTCTTTGTCTCGCTTTTGATCCGTCTGTCCCATTCCCATTTTAAAAATTTGCCGCCTTGGCACCTAAACGGTATCAGCTTTTGATATCCAAAGTGTCCCAGTGATACCTATAAAACCCAATATAGCTCTTGGCCATGGGACGTCTTCCTATCCGAGTCCTCATTTCCTTCTGTGTGATCGCAAAGTGGCGAGGTGATACTTATGACCCCATATTATTTTTGGCATATCACTGTCAGTTGACACCGCTACCTGATTACGACAATACATAGTCCTGCCGCATTGCTATTGCTCCATAGTCATGCAACGGAATAGTCAGTGGATCCGAAAAGTCAAGATCTCAGGCCAGAGCTTATGAAGCTTTGAGTAATACGGATCTGGGCGGAACCTTGAACCCTTTCGCTTTCATCCTTCTCCTCTGTGCCCCTGTAAAAGCCAATCAGCTTCCAAGAGGAAAAAACAGTGCTGCATAGCGTTCGGCACCAACCTTCTAAATACTTCTCATCCTCCTCTGCATCAAACTTTACATCTTCTTTCTCACCATCCTCTACACGCTCACCAGAGTTAACAGATGTTATATCCTGAACAGCACTCTTATTTCTCTTCCCAACCTTGAACTTGGCTACGAAGAAACCATCCATGTTGTGCACATGTGGATAGAATCTTCGGGTCAGTTTAAGACTAGGGTCAAAGTTCTTGCCCCTGAAGCTCGTAAAGCCTTCTCTACCGAACCCGAGCTCTGTATCAACGAGCTTAACATTGGGTCGTTTCCGAAGAGCGTAGTTGACGACGGCCTCGTTCTCATCCACAGTAACAGAACACGTAGAGTATACGATGTAGCCCCCTGTTTTAGAATTCGGGTTCACACTGTCTATAGCACATAGAATCAGTTGTTTCTGCAGATGAGCTAGAAGCGTGAAATCGCGAGGCGACTGAAAAACACAAGTGTAAAACTGAAAATCAATTTCAGGGGAGGAAAATCCATCGCACATACTTTGTTGATCTTCACGCTATTGTCTTTACTGATCACTCCCGTTCCACTGCAAGGTGCGTCCAAAAGTACTCGATCAAAACCGCCCATCACTTTAGGAAATTCTCTTCCATCATAAGAGCAAACAATAACGTTCTTGCAGCCCAGTCGATGAACGTTGGCTGCCAGACTTTTCGTACGTGCCTTGTTGGCATCATTGGCAAACACGACTCCAGTGTTTTGGAGCAGGGCGGCAATGTGAGTTGTTTTTCCACCTGGGGCTGATGCCATGTCCAGAATCCGCTCACGGGGTTGAGGGGAAAGCGCTATTACTGGGAGGAAGGAAGAAGCGGCCTGAAGCATGTAATGTCCAGCGAGGTATTCAGGAGTGGCACCTACAACGAATCTCAGTCAGTCGAGAAGTGCTGGAGGGTGGTTAATACATACCGATGGGAACACTACTCTCGAAAACTTGTAAACCAACGTTAGTCCATTTACCAATAGGCTCTAGAGTAACACCGCGGTTAACAAGTGTCTGAGCTAAGTCTCTTCGGCGAGTACGGAGTGTGTTTGTCCTTATTGTAACAGGTCGCGGCACCTCATTAGCCTCAAAGAAAGATATGGCCTGGAATGATTGTTGAGAGAACAACATTAGAGAGAAACAGCAACAACCTCACTTCATCCACACGAAATAGCTGGAATAACTTTTCGGCAAGAAATTCGTTGTAGCCATAATAGCTACAGATGTCAGCTAATAACTGATCAGTGTACTCTGAGCGGGACCTATGAATCAAAGGTATAAATAAATAAATAAAAACAGAGACAATGAATCAAAAAAAAATTACCGATTCCTTCCAAGCTTCTTGAAGTTGCTTAGAATAGTAGTACAGGCTCGCATTCGTCTTTGAACCGTCATTAAATCCGGACCACCTCGTTTCTTTTCTTCATCTCGTTCTACAGCCGTAGGAAGGACAAACGGCTCCCCGTCCTCCTCAGTCCCCACATCAATTCCTAAGTTGTCGTCGTCGTCATCGTCTTCCCCATCGAGGGCAGCCTGTCTCAGTTCCTCAGCATCAAGCATGGCCTCTTCGGCTGCTTTTTGCTCCAGAGCTCGAGACTTGGATTCCATGTTGTGAGCAGTAATGGGACCATCTTCTCCCTCGTCATTGTCAGAATCTGAACTTGATGATGAACCATCTGAGCTGGTGGGTATGATTTTGGTAGGGTATGTAAGCTGTTGCGATTTTATCTTTTTAGATGGTAACAAAGGGGTGCCTGTTAACTCTTCCTCGTCGTCAGAATCAAAATCAAAATCTTGAGTCGATCCTCTAAGCAGGTCACTAGATAGTAGATCATGGGCGATTAAACTTGGATTGACCCAGGTAAAGAACACCTACTCGTCTTTATCCAATTCTAAATCGTCTAATGTTTCCGTGAAATGACCAAACTCGTCGTCGTCGCTGAATTGAGCCGCGGCATGGTGAATTTAACATGGAACACAGCGCAAACAAAAAGTCATGAGGTAGCGTACAGTTCTGCGCCATCCTCGACATCTTCCCAGCCAGCCGCCGAATCACTATCACTGGGTACAATCTTTTTGAGTGAGGATTTTGTAACTTTTGTAGGAGTAACCTTGACAGGTTTAGCTCTTCCGGAGGCATCTTTTGTCTTCTTCTTCGGCCGTGTAATGGAAGACAAGTGATTTTCTAGGTCTATGTCATTGACGGCTTTGCGTTTGCCTGGATGTTTGGAGATCTTTGTGATGCTTTGTTCGGGATACAACGGTTCTGGGGGACCTTGTTTGTTTTTAGCACGACGACCCATTTGTGATTAAAGGAGAAGATGATAGCAAAGGCGATCTGTAGGGAAAGCCAATTCAGGGATCAAAACTGTTCAGGCTGGGGGTTAAAGGCGTCAAACAATTAGTCTCCCACGGTCAGACCATATTGTATATCTATGATCAATGGCCTTGTTTGCATCTGCACTTTACACATCGTGTCGAACTCCAATCACAGGATTGGATCTACAGCATACATATATATATATGACTAGCTTATCGGTCGATTTAACCCAATCGTAATCCAAGTGCAAGTCCCGCAATGAACGATGCTCTAGGTTGGAAATCTGCCACTAAGAAATCAATTAGCCGCCTCCACACAGAATACACCGAAGGAGGCTGCCTCGCTCCCGTAATTCCTTCCGTCCTGTAGAACGCCTTTTCAAACTTTGACGCCACCCTACCCCAATCGACCCGAATTACCGAGTGCGACCCGAGGTACTACGGTTCATTTACCCATAAGCCAACAAGAAAAGTGCGATTTGATAGACTGTTCACCTGTAGGAGGACGAATACTCCACCGAGAAAGAATGCCACCATTTTGGCACCTTTTTTTATGAAAACACCAGAACATACACCACAAACAGTGCCAAATGATAGTTCATAAAAGTTCACCGATGATGAGGGTGGAGGTGGATATTCAGGACCGCCAGCTGGGGGAGGCGGGATGCTCACGGCTGTAAAAGTACAATGATTTCTCGAACACCTAGATATCAAATCACATACAATCGCATTGTATGGGTGTTGTCAGCATCGTAGACAGACTGAGTCCTAAGATAGTGATACTGGCAGCCTTCAATACGGGTAAAGAGGTGGGCTTCTGGCTTTGGTTGTAGGGTAAACCTGCTCGCCTCGCAAGTGTGCGAAAATGAAAATGAAAATGAGGCGCATTAGGAGATAATGGCCGGAGATGATGTGTTCGCAAGCCAAAGAGTTGACGGTTGAAAAGTCCACTGCACCTGACGGTCATGGATGGCGAAGTAATATCAGTATTGATCGTAGACCATGACCAATCTGTCCATCAAGCTTATAGAGGGATGCAGCAGGGATCCTCAATAAAAAACCAATGCCCCGCATATAAACAAGGTTTGTATTCTATCTACTATTAGACTCGTGCATAAACGCTGTAAGTACATCGAGAAAAAGTATAGAAACGTCCTTGAAAACCTGCTCTAGTATGGAACACTAACGACTCGGAGTTTCAACACAGTTGAACTCCCCAGCTATACAATAAGTAAAAATAAATATCGGCAGCCATTAGACGATCTTAGCAGCTTGACTTCCACATCCTAAAACCGCTGGGAGTCTTCATGCAATGCCGGAAGTGAGAACTGTACTTTTCCATAGGCCGGTGGTGGGCTCTTGGGGGTGCTCTCCGTGCGGCTCTGTCCAGAGAAAGATCCGTATTTCCTCAGGTGATGCATAGGCCCTCGAAGTCCAGGAGGATGCATGAGTTCCGTGGAAGCTGATCTAGATAGGGACAAATGAACAGATGCGCTCCTCTTGTGCACTCTCAGGGGGGTTGGAGGGCTGAGAGGTTGAGAAGGTGTGGGATCCATGTCAAGGAACGAGTGATCGGGTGAAGGGGCTAAGGAAACACCAGAAGACGAGAGTTGATTGGGTATTAGTTTAGGCGTACTTGGGAGCCCAGCACGACCAGAAGTAAACCGTGAATTAGGGAAAAGAGTGGAGGACTTCTTTCGAGGACGATTGAAGGAATGAGAATTCGCATTCAAGTCGTAGTGGGACTCAAATCGCATTCCGCCCTTTTGATTTCTCCCAAAGGAAGTTTCTGATTGCGATGACCCGGATATCATAGTGTCAGACGATGTGTCTTGGTCGATGTCTTCTGGTATGGCCTGTCTGGGAAAGACGAAAGACCTATTGAGCTCTGTCATGCTGGGGGAGCTAACTGGTGTAGGGACGATATATGCAAGAGTAGAACGATAGCTCTCTGAATCACCAGGTGAGATGTCCTTGGACGGGGGGTCAATGCTTTGATAAAGCTCTTTTCGTTCCCGAAGGTCACGGAATGATCCAAAGGTCGTCGTTGAATCATGATGAAGGTGCTCATCCTTGGTGGTGGTGACCCATGAGGTAATCCTGACCGAGGGAACTCGAGAATTGCGATTTTCCGTTGGGTCGATCTCTGATAGAATATCGGAATGCTCCCGATGAACGTACGCCATCATGACCAGACACGCTGTGTATATAATCACTGGTAAGGGCGTATATGTAAGTCACAATCACAGGCTTTGAAAGTAAGGTTGACGAACGAAGTGCTGTTAGGATCCAATTACCAATCACCACCCCCCTTTGAAACTTGTGGCAGGTGTTTTCCCGCCCTTGATCGAGAATTGTAAGCTGCCTGCACTTATAGTGGTTAGACGATGGACTTACCAAATGCGTGGCATGGAAAGTTTGGATCTATGATAAGGAAAGCAAAGGCAATATTGCTGGCTGCAGACCAGTGGAATAAGTAAACGGAGTAAGTTGGAACAAAAAGATTATTTGTACCAATTTGAAGCGAGGAGATGAGGCCGAAGCCCATCGCTTCGCGACGCACTCTTAGACGGATTGCTAGCCTATAGGGCACCTGTGAGAACGTTCAGTTCATCAAGAAAAGAAGAGACTTACATTACATAAAGCAACATTGCTGTCAAGCCATCAACAATAGTCAGGATAACCAGTATCACACCTGTTGAGATAGGTCAAGGGACGAATTATTACTGGATTTTACAAGGACCGACGTTGACCAGTGTTGTAAACTCTAAACTCTTGGGATAAAAATATAGACAATAACGCAACAGCTGCGATACTGATAAAGGCGCAGAGGCCTTAAAAGAAGAAGTTATTCAATAAGTCACCCAGAAGCTGGGACAACGAACCAAAAGTAAGGACACGGGCTTTCCTAAACCATATCCAGAGCTTGGCGGAGGGAATAGTAGCTGGTGAAATATGCTTGAAACGAGAGAGCAGATATGCGATGATAGGTCGAAAATCCATCGAGAGGTAAAAAAAAAAAAGGCACAAGAGAACGACGTAGATCAAGCCTGAGGATACCGGAGAAAGTCTAGAGAATTCAAACAGGATAGAGGGGGAAGGAAAACCCAGTATATCATAGCTTTGAATAAGTGATATTTATAGCACAAACCCTCAGTCTCAGATCTCAGAGCAAGTCCGGCCATGAATATATACTGACTCAGAGTGCTTTCACCTATCACAGATATGCTGCTGTTCAAAAGATGCTCCAGGTTCAGCAGAGAGCAGCGCCGTTCATGTCAGTTCTGTCATGACGACCCTCGTCGTGGTGGTCTAGAGTTCAAAGGGATTTCCGAACTTCCACAGTTTAAGACAGAGAGGCACAGCACCGGGGGGAGATGTTCATCCAGAGAGGGCTGGCTAGGATCTGAAACGCGAGGTAGTAAGTGTACAGAGCAAGATTCAGAGATGATGATCGGACTTGGTCAAGATCAGAGCAGACTGTATACTATTTGCACGTGTACGCGTCTTATCTCCAAGTAGAAACTAGAACATGTCACATTCTATGACAGAGGTCGAGCCCCTCCTCCCAGTATCTGGCAATATTCAGTCGAGGGATACATCCTGCCAAGGCTATGCCTCACAGTGGCGCGAAGCAACAGCGAGCCTCTTAGAAACACCCCACGCCCACATCACCATCATTTCTTTGGTATGAGGTTTCATCCTTGAGTCTTGACTCGATTTCAACGCCGGAGTGACTATTACTTGCCATGTAGATTGCAATTGATGCGATATGCGTTCTTATTGATCTTGGCTATGCGTTTCTCACTGATTCCTGTGTACCTGCAGAGGAAGGGCCGTTCTTTCTCGAGGTTCTGGAACGTGTCTCTGAGGTCATTACCTGCTTATTTCTCATCGAAATACCCTTATCTATTTTTGCATTCTCATGGAGATTTTATCTACCATTTGGGGGCGTACATCATGCTGGTTTGCACCTCTTCGACGCGCTTGTTATACTTACTACTTTTATCCTTGAAATTGTCCTACGGGGACGGGAACGTGAATTGGCCGCTTTATTAATTACACTACGCCTCTGGAGACTAGTAAAACTTGTAGCAGGTAAGTGTCGTTTATACTTATTGACTGTTGTGTGATTGATTGGTTTATCAACCAACTATCTCTTCCTTGGGGCTAGGCATTGCTGTTGGTTCGGCGGAGTTCGAAGAGGAAACGTCAAGGAATTTGAAGTTGAAGCTCTCCGAAACCGAACGCGAACTCGAAGAGATCCAGAGCGCGTTGTCTTCCGCTCTTCGCGACAACGAAGAATTGAGAAAGCGATTGGCAGCGCTTGAGATGGTGTCCTCAAGTTAATTGTTAGGTCATACGGGCACGGTGAAAATGATGGATCTCAATATGGGAATTATGCACAAGGTGTATTGCAAGACTATCTAAGTTGGTGATTTATAGGAGAGATGCTATTGCTACAATGAGGGACTATATCATCTGGTCCAGAGATGCAATATGGTCAAGACCAATAAAATACTCGAGTTTAAGTTAATTACGTCGTAAGGGATATGTGCATGATCATGAAACCACCGGGGTGTCAAGACGAATCCATTGGGATGGGCGAGTGCGAGGAATCGGTAAGTCGTGATCTTCTACTTGCTCAGGAAACATAGCAAGAGAAGATGACGACCTGGACGCAGTCCCTGATTGTTGCAACTGGTGCGATTCTTTCTCTTGGGCAGGGTTTGGCCGAGTGGCTGGGGGGTAGGCAGAAGTTTGAGTCCTAGTCTGCTTGCTTGGTAGATACAAATCCTTAATTTGAGACTTGTAATGTCGCGACACAGAAGCCGCTGACAGCTGAGTAGGAGGAACAGGAGCCTTAACCTGATTGGATAGGTTAGTGCTTGGGGTGGTAAAAGGGCTTTGTCGACCCCTAACAACTTGGTGAGATTGAGCCCAACTAGGCGATATAGATCTGCAATAGAGCTGTTCATTAATAGACTCGAAAGTTTTTGTACTCAGGTCGTGTTTCCATGAAGTCCGACGTTGGATCGGAGTTGCGGAATCGGAGTGAGCCTCCAAGGGGAACCAGGCTGTGTCATAGATGCTTGTCTTCCAGATTCCTGGAACCGATGTTCTGTGAACCATAATGGTCACTAGCAGGACAAGAAAGTAGGATGAAGCTAGAGGATGAACAATGAAAATAAACACTTAAGCTTGTAGTAAGATAATGAAAAATCTCTTACTAGCTACACCGACTATCCATGTTGATGGTACGAGGAGTGATGCTGATGCACAAACAGACCATTTGGCTTTAGAGAGCAAAATCAGCCATCAATCATCTTAAGTTTCTGCAAATGAACGCACTCGTTGATTGACACGATAGGGCTCGACCATCGATTGTCATGCTGATGGCGGCAGCTGTAGTATAGGTGACAGTGCTTAAATGCGCTTGACAAGCAATGTAGGTGAAGACGTACCAATCTGAATATTTCCTAAAATTACTGTCCAAGCACATTCCACCCAACCAAATGCTAGCTTGATGGTTGGTTCCACAAGTTCGGCTAGTGCCCTGATAATAAAATGTAATCAACACTCTGGATCCGGTTTAGATTGCGAATGACAGAACTGACAGCGTGACGGCGATGAAAGCAACACAGTTGGATATGACGAGGACGACTGAAGCAATTGAAACTGGAGAGACACTTGATAAAGAGCGTGAGGATAATTATCAGTAATGAACAACTGACCCTGAAGACCGGAAGTGATACTGGTATGTACGCTCCATGAGGCGAAGATGAGAACTAGGAGGTTCAAGTAAACTAAAAGGGCTACATAGAGAATTGGTGATCAGAAGCAGTATGCCAGTATGAGATGGTCCGGATACCAAGAAACGCCAGGCGAAGGGTCAAGAATGGATTAAACATGATCTAAAGATCGTAAGGTGTAAAGGAGTGCCAGAGAACTTGCAAAGTTCTTGGATTTTGGCGTTGAGGGTCTTGAAAGGCGAATGAAAAGGATGAAACGATGCCCACTACTCTGAAGGGTCACGCAGACAAGGTTGTGGTTAGGATGGACATACGGGCATGCACGTAGCCTGCAATTACTTATAGGGCACAATGAGGGAACAATAAGGCTGGCCATCAATGGGAGAACAAAGACCAAGGGCCCATTATGTAAATACATAGATAGGTTGACGCCTTTGCGGCCTGGGGATCGGCAATCGAACGCTTTGAAAGTTGAGTGGGATTAAATGAATGTTGATACTGTATTCGGAATCGGAGTCCAGGGAGCGTGTGTAGTAGTAGTAGGAAGTTGATTGAGAGGAACGGTTGAGTTTATTAGTATGTATGTTGCACGTTGCAGTGACCCGTGGTAAAATTTAATGAGCAGATGTTGAACTGTGAAAAGAGACTTAGAACATTGAAGGCGGTTCGCGGTGTTCCAATTATCATAGGTACCAGCAGCTACGTTTATCGCGTATGCCACCTCGTCCAACTGTAAACAGACAAGCGACCAACAAAGTGGATTCTAACAATCCTTTCAATGATCACGTGTAACCATCACATGGTGCATCAACAGAGTTCCGTCACTCTCTCACGACCTCCTCACATCCTCCATCCCGTTTGGCGATAACACCTCCCTGCCCGCCATGCCCGCCTCCACCTCTTTCTTTCCTTCCGTTCCTCTACCCGCACTCTATCTTTATCCAATTGACGACTCTTTTGTTCCCAAACATATATCCTTGGCCGGCAACCAACGTGTAAAAATCGGTCGTCAAACCAATGCAAAATCAATCCCTGGCGAACGAAATGGTTACTTTGATTCGAAAGTTCTAAGTAGGCAGCATGCAGAAGTCTGGGAGGAGAACGGAAAGGTAGCTAGTTCATTAAGTCTTCCTGTGTACCCCGGTACCTATGATACTGCCAGATTCTCATAAGGGACGTCAAAAGTTCCAACGGTACCTTCATCAATGGCGAACGACTCAGTGCGGAAGGCATGGAGTCTGAACCTTACGATCTTAAAACGGACGATATAGTCGTGGGTTCTTCTTTCCTAATCGCCCCGTTGCTATAATTTACTTGCTCTTAGGAATTTGGTATCGACATTGTAGGAGAAGACAACAAGACCGTCGTTCACCACAAAGTGTCGGCTCGCGTTGTATGTGTTTTTTCCGACCAAGATGCCCAAGCCGCTGCGCGCGTAGAACAAAGCCACACTGCATCCATGCATTCAATGTCAAATCACGCTGGTCCCAGTAACGGAAATGCATTCAATTTCTCCAACCAGGGAGGCCCATCTCAGAGACGTCCTTCGATTCAGCAAGGCCTGACTGGAATGGGTGGAATGGGTGGTAGCATGAGACCTCCTGGCAAGAGCGGCTTGACCTTTGATCATATCCTGAGTCGACTCCAGGGAGAACTTCAGAAAAGTAGGGAGACAGGAGCTGAGCTTCACAATATAACCGGCTCTATGAACGAAATACGTGATACTATCGGTGGAGTTTTGGTTAGTCATTGTCATCTGCTTGGACTTTTCTTTTTAACCGTAATGTTTCAAGCCCCAGAGCGTCCCAAATTATCCTCATTCCTTGCCCGCCGTCAGACCTCAGCCTCAGCTCCAAGAAGCTTCAGAACCTCAACCACCTCTTCCTGATCTCAATGAGCTCCAAGGCCAACTTCATGATACTCAAACGTCTTTAGCAAACCATGTCGATAAGATGCGCCAGCTTGAAGGGGTTTTCGGCGAACACGAAGTCCTTAAACGTGAAGTAACGATGATTAGGGAAATGATCGACGAATGGAAGCGAGAAACAGAAACACATCGCAACACTGTTGGTATGCAGAATCGGTTCGATGGTGCTGAGGAAGAGGATGCTCGAAGTGTTCATACAGTTGTCCCTCACGAACTGGAGAGAGTAGTAGAAGAAGACGAGGACCAAATTGCAACAGAAGAAGAAGAGGACGAAGAACGCCAACGGAGGAGGGAGGAACTTGGACGACCACGCACACCTGAGCCCACTGGTATGGGTTTGCATGATGATGATTATGAACCTCATCGTAAACTTCATTCTGTTCGCCATGGCTCTTTTTCTCCCACGTCGGATGGCCCTTCACATGAACAACCATTATCTGCATCCGTAATAGAAGAACTATCAGGACGAATCGCGAGCCTTTCTGAACAGCTCCAAAACGCGCTCTCCATGTCCAGTGCTCTCCAGGAACAGCATACTGCTGCCCAATCTACCATCTCTGCCCTTGAATCCAAAATTGCATCTTTGGAATCTGTTGTTCAAAGCACCCAAAACAGCATCAAGCTCCAACAGGAGGTTGTGTCGTCTCTGACTTCACATACCCAGGAAGCCAGCACTACCTCGACGACTGTCTCGAATGAGCCAGAACACGAGTCATTAACTGCTATGTTAAATGAATGGAAGAGAGGGGTAGAAGGTCAATGGTCTTGCGTGCGGGAGGAGTGGACTCAGGAGCGCGAGCGCTTGAGCAAAGCAAGAGAACAGTGGGAGAACAGAGTCAAGGATATAGAGGTTGGCTTGGGTAACACGGATGCTAAGGTTGAGGCTAGTCTGGCTTCCCTCTCTAGTCAGAAGCAAGAGACTCGTCACCTGCCAAATGGCAACGAATCCTCGCACATCGCACCTCCTTCTCCCCGCAGCCTCTCCTCTGATTCACATAGACCCCGTCACCGAAGAAGACGGTCAACATCGTCCAGAGGTCGCACTCGCTCGAGGTCGACTGACGCTGAGGTCAAGGAAGAAGATACCACTGCATCAGAGTCCGCAGATTCTACTGATGCACCGCATTCAACAAGTACTTCGATCACATCTATTTACTCAAACGATGCTGAAATTAAGATGGAAGATCCTGACGATATGTCCCTTGCGAAGCGAAGTATTGGTGCCACGTCATGGGTGGCGCATCAGCGACAGCAACAAGGTGCCTTGATTTCAAATGACGACCAGAAGGTGATAGACCCTGTAAGTGCCTTGTTGAACTGGAATTACCTTGGATTTACTGTCTTTTAGCGCTCTATCACAATGCAAACAGCAATAGGCGTTCTCGTACTCTCCGTTGCTGCAGCCGCGGTGGTGTGGCGAGTAAAACCGGAATAGATGGACCCATTTCTTTACCCCTTGTGATACAACATGACCCTTCACGATCTTTCTGGATAGCAGGCCCTCCACTATCCAAGTCACGGTTCGCTAGCATCTGTCTCTTTCGAATTCACTGTAACTTTTACAATTCGGAGCCCTTATTGATATCAGATCATTATGTTTTAATTCTATAGGACGGTCTTTACTTTCGTATTTATGCCATTACATTACTTTTCTTCTCTTTTCCTCCATGTCTCTGATAGCACATAAAGTAGACAAAGGAAGAAACGACCACTCGCGTGAGTAATGGTGAGTTGCGAGTCTGCCACTGAGAATGCCGCTGTGTCTAGGAAATTGGAGATCGAACGAATGAAAACGACCGAGTATCATCTGGTTCTAGTCGTCTTCCAACTTTCAAGGAATCCAATACATTGTTGCACTGTATCCAGGTTTGTGATATTACTTCATCAATTACCCCCAGTGAGAAATCGCAACACTGACCAGCATTGTATGTTGTTATGACTTGGTATAGAAGGGATGGCGGACAATGTTTATTTGTTCGTCTAACACAAAGGATGGGGACTGCCTCGGAATGAACTGTGATCCCAACTCGGACCGCATTTTGTTCGTTCGTTCGTTCAATCGTGGAAAGTACTCAGGGAATAATTCATGTTATTGCACCGTGCACACGTTGGTGATACGCCCGCGAACATTGCTTTCTAGAAAACTGGATCTTCTGCGGCCACTGCATGCAATAAGTGAAGCTGAATGAAGAGTCTGTACTACGATTCTGTGTACGCCCATAACTTTTATCTTACTGGTTCTCGAAAATCGAATCAATTAATCAAGTCTGAATCTGATCATTCCTTCATCGTATCAACGTTCAACGTTCAACGTTCAGCTCTCGGCTTCAACTTGAAGTTCAAGCCGCAAGTAAAATCGACGGCAACCTGAGTGACTTGACTCTTATAACGATGGCCACCACCCAAGAATATCTCGCTGCTCGAGATGGTCTGATAAAGCAGGATCGGTGTATGAGGCGTGACCATACTCGTGGACCGTTGACCCCAGATGAAGCGTCAGCCGATCGTGTTATACGACTACTTCGAGCTCAAGAGGCAACGTCTGTATGGGGGGCTCAACATGACGATATCCCCCACCCTTTCCCAGGAATGGAGTTTTTGACGGGAAAATCCATTGTAGAACAAACACAGCTCTTCAAGCTCATCAAACAGGTGCGTATTTGGGTTCGAGCTGCAGTCCTACACACATTGATCGTGATAGCCTGTCTCAGATGCCCAAGGGCGCACTGCTCCATTGTCATTTTGATGCAACGTAAGCCATCTAGTTTTGTCGCTCTGCGCTTTGACTATAATATCTTAGGGTCGACGCCGGGCTGCTACTACAACTGGCTTTACAGCAGCCTGCGATGCATGTGAGGACCACAGCAGCATTAAGCGCTATAACGATAGAGTCTGCATTACCAGAATTCCGCCCTCTCCCCTACAATTCGGAAAACAATACCCTCTGTGGGGCTTCATATACATCTGGAGATTGGGTCCAAATCCAAAGAGCCAGAGAATCATTTGACTCTAGCCTAGGTGGTCCAGAAGGCTTTGATAAATGGGTCATTTCAGGCTTGACATTGAATCCGTCTGAAGCGTACGGGACTCACAATACAGTTGACAAGGTTTTGCCTCTGTTTTCTCCATGATAAACCCTCCTGACTTCTGGATTATAGATATGGACTAAATTCAAGCAGACCTTCAGTGTTTCTCAAGTCTAGATGATTCCACGCTTTTTATCAGTTCTGAACTGATGTTATTCGGTGAACAGGGCATTATCCAGTACACCCCGATCTTTACCCAATATATCAAGCATTTTCTTCATGCGTCTATCGAAGATGGAATATCCTACATGGAGCCTAGAGTCAACTTTCATGACGAGTACGCCGTTTCCTAGATTTGGGTAGATGTGACAAACTTTATATCTGCTACAGATTTATGCGAGGTCCAGATGGACAACTTAATGTTGATCATAGAGCATGGCTTAATATCTTCAATGCAGTCATCGAAGAATTTAAAATCGAACTGCAGAGCCGAGGTCGGGCAGACGACTTCATTGGGGCCAGGGTACGCTGCTGTATCTCCTGCTTTGATCCAGAAGTTCCTACTTTATGTTCCAGATCATCTACAGCACAGTTAAAAATATCCCTCCTGAAAAATTGAGCTGGTATACAGAAGACTGTATCACCCTCAAACAAGAATTCCCGCACTTGATTGCAGGTTTTTTTGTTCCCAGTCTCTATGTCTACTATACTACTAATATTTGAATCTGGAGGGTTTGATCTTGTTGGGCCTGAGAACGTCAGCGTCCCTCTTGTAGATTATATCCGACCTCTATTAGATTTCAAGGCTAAGGTGGAATCTCTGGGACTTGACTTACCTCTAATTCTCCATGCTGGAGAAACGTTGGGTGACGGGGACGCACCTGATTCCAACCTCTATGATGCAATCTTGCTCGGTACCCAGCGTATTGGCCATGGGTCTGTTCTGAACAAACAGAATTTATGTTCAGTGATTCCGACTGATTTTATTCTGTCTAGCTTTTCGTTAGTCAAGCACCCCGAGTTGATGAAACTTTGTAAAGAACGAGACATTCTGATTGAAGTGTGCCCAATCTCGTAAGTGAACCTACAGTCTGTAGTAACGTTGATAATTCGTCTTCTCTGACCTCTCTGTTCCTGAAGGAATGAAGTTCTCGTTGGTTAACCTCTTCTTTCCAATCCAAATGGGCATTAACAAGCTGTTTTAAGCGCTTGACATCCTCGATGCCAATGCATCCTCTCCCCATCCTGATGAACCAGGGCATTGCTATTGCATTATGCTCCGATGATCCTAGGCAATTCGGAAGCATGGGGTTAACCTATGATTTCTATCAAGTAAAACGATTTAATTCTATGTAATAGTTCAGTGTCCCTTAATGAGTTCCTGTAAAGGTCGTTGCCGCTAGCGAGATCACTGGGCTGATCATGTTGGGCGAGATGGCGCGGGATAGCATCAAGGTAGGAAAAATGTGGCCGAGGCCGCTCATTGGATTATGGCTGATGCATCGTACCACCTTTAGTACTCAAGGCTGAGTGTCATCGACAAAACTCGAGCCATGGAAATATGGGAACGTCAGTGGGCCGCGTATGTTAAAGAGATCAGCAGCCTGGAACTATTAGATTGATCACAATCTAGTGCTTGTAGCGACAAGGATGGAAGAGAAGATATGTATCTTCAAACGTAGAGCTTTTTAAAATGCGTGTCCTCACTCTTGAAGCTTGAGCGCTGAGTATTCTGTCGAATCGTAGCATCCTCAATTTACACCATTTTGTTGAATTCAAGATGGGAGATTCCACTGATAAAGAACATTAAGCCAATCAACATTCAAGAGTAAGGTATATGGGACTAGCTAGATAGTATTTGTAACTGTAGATCGTAGATATTTCCAAGGAAATGACAGTAGAACAAATCTGTGGGAGTAGGACTACGTTCCTTATAGATTCATTAGCCCCTTCATGCCATCCGCTACTGCGAGACTCGACTTGGTTATAGTCTGCCTCCAATCTCTAGATTGAGTCAAGCAGTTCGCGTGGTTACTGAGCTCTTGCAAAATTTGCTGGCCTTGCTGAGAAGATTCCGATGGGAGATTACCAGTACACACAGCGACAATACTAGAGACGATCGTGATGATATCCGTGACATCATCCATCACAATGGTCGGCGTAGGGCTACGAGCAGCAGATAAGACCTTTTGAACGTGATAAGCAACAGATTCTGTTTGTGCTTCAAGATATGGCTATAGAGAAAGGTCAGGTCAAGGCTACGCAGTATTCAAACATGATTGACCTTTAACTCGGCCCATGCACCCTCAGTTCCGACTCCGTTACCAGAGCGAGAAATATTCAATTGACCATTCGATGGAGACGGTTGATGTCTTGAGGAAAGTGGCTGGCGAGACGATAAGGGTGACGAGACCATGTCCACTTTCCGGTTTGAGCTTGTACTAGCTGTACTGGATTTACGCATATGTAAAGTAGAGCCACTAGTGACCTCTTCAAGCATTCTAGAAGAAGCAGAAAAGCCGTTGATATTGGGGTAAATAGGGGGGGTAAAGGCCTGAGTGAATCGCTCCTGTTCCGCCTTGCTTCCTTTACGAATACTCACTGCCTTACCCATTTCTGTGATCGTTGCCGATAAATGACTTGCTGCCGCATCAAGAAGGCTGACAGGAGACATCCCGGAGCTCATGGAATGCATATTTGCAGCTGCAACCAAGTTACTCAACGTGGCTTCTGCTCTTTCACATAGTAGAGAAAGGGCGTTAGAGTTGACTTCTGCCTTATCTCTAGTTGCAGTATCTTTAAATGCACGAACGTCATCAATGAGAGCTGTGGCTGCATGAACAACAGACTTCATTGGTAAGAGTACACTGCTAGGTGCGTTGGATCGACCAGCAGTGAGCAGAGAATCGATGCCAGACAGGAAAGCGGTGAGGTGGAAATCTAGCAGTCCACCGTCTGGAGAAATAGGAAGCTGATCTGCGGACATGTTCACCTTGGGACCCTGTGAGTATAGTTGTGATGTGGCTACCGACCGAGTTCAGTATAGAAGTACACAGACAGAGCGGCAGAAACATACCTCGAGAACTACGTAACTCTGTTTTTACCTGTTCGTATTTGCGCTTGTAATCCTTGAGCTGACTACCCAGTTCACGGATAGCGACCAAATCATTCTCCTTCTCAAGTTGTAACTCGTCATTCCGTCGTGAAAGATCTGAGAGGTCAGCGAAAAGACTGTCCATGTCACTGCGCAATTGTTCGATGATCTGTGCATTCGCCTAGCACACGAAAACGGCGTCAATATCATACTGTATAAACAACGAATTACACATACCGAACCATCGCGTCCGTCTTGCGCGCTCTGGAGCTCTTCTACGCGCTCACGTAGGCCCCGTAGCTCGGCCTCATCCTCCTGCTCATGCCTAGCATGTCTATCTCTTTCCTGTAGCCGTGACTCCCTGACTTCATCGAGTTCTTTATTCAGTGCTTTCATAGCAGAACTTTGCTCTTCTGTGCGCTGAAAAACATGCGCTCAACAGATGACAACAGCAACGATCGCTAATGAAAGTTACCCTGCGCAAATCAACGAGCTCTTCTTCTAACTGTATCACTTTATCTTCACCCCTCCTCAAAATCTCCTGAGCACCCTCAGCCTCGCTTAGGTCACGTTGCAAGGATGTGATTTGATTCTGCATAGTAGCGATCTTGAATTCGTAGTCTCTTCTCAGCTTCTCCTGATCTTCACTAGCACTATGATTTCCCGAAGCACTGTTTCGACCACCAGGCTTGGAAGTGATGCCGCCGATGGACCTATCCGAGGAAGCCGATGCTCGACCAAAGGACGATCTGTCAAAGTAATCATCATTATTACGGCTTGCGCCGTTCATGACAACATCATCGTCATCAACCTGACGGAGACGGGCGGATAACCCATTAAGCCCACCCATAGGGCTGCGACCTGACAGATCGCTTTCGTCGTGATCCATGTCGTCATTGATAGTGCTGGTGCTCCCGCGAGCATCACGATCACGGCCATAGGGGACCTCAATAACCTCTTCAGTAATTGTGCTCTTTGCGGGAATGACCATGCCACTAGCTGCGGTGGTACTCTGCCCATTTGCGGTGCTCATTGTATCGCTCGTGGTACCTATGCTTGGTTGACGACCGTGATACCCGGACCGAGTTGCATCCAGAGATATTTTTCGTCGAGACGAGATACTCATTGCGAACCCGCGGTCCTCTTCCCGTGTAGTGTCTTGAGATGGCTTTCGCCTTGATGATGCAACGCTCATAGCGTAACCGCGATCCTCTTCGCTAGTCCGTCCGGGTCGATAGATGTCCTGCGAAGTCTGCGAGGTCTTCCGTCGAGAAGAGACACTGGCTGTATAGCTTCGATCTTCTTCACTACGGCGACCAGAGGACATTGTGTCAAATTGTTCACTGGGACGTCTGCGGTCTTCTGATGGACGTCTGCTCCCACCGTAGCCACTATCTACACTGCGATCTTCCGGTGGACGAGAATTGGATCTGCCTAGTTTGGATACTTTGGGCTGAAAATCTGGAGAAGGGTAGTCATCATAGTTAGAAGCAGACGATGCTGTGGGTGGCTGAAGGGAGGTTAGTGTTGAATGGCTGACGATAACCAAGAATTGCTTACTTCTTCCTGAAATTCTGGATAACGTCGGACGAGTTCAAAGTAGACATCACTAGATAGATCTTCGAATCGAGAGTTGGGTAATGTAGCTAGCTTCTGCCGGGCTTGATTGCGCTTAGGGTGAAAATCTTCTCTGACAGGGAGGAACGGGACTACTGAGAACGATGAGGTTGATTGGAGGAGATAGATAGGAACAGGCAGACAAACCATCCTTGTCCTTCTTTCTCCTGCAAAGTTCATCGTAGACATCCGTGGAAAGTTCGTGAAATTGTTGAATAGTGAGTCTTGTGAGCTTCTGTCGGGCATTGGAACGAGACTCTGGCGAGGCTGCGAGGATGGGATTGGAAGCTGATACACAGATTCATTCGTATAATCATACCTGTAGAGAGATATACTGCGAGATACTTTGCGAGTTCATCAAGATGTATCCTAGATAGCGCACGGTAGTCGATTGAAGGGACTGGTGGGGCAATTTTAGCACCCGAGCGGTATGGATCGGTCCTGTAGCTGGAAATCCCTAGAGACAATAGCCGTCAACGACAAATACTTATATCAGTATAGAATAGGAACCTGAGAATACGGTACCAGTAGGACTTCCAGTCCTAGATTGAGAACGTTTCATGGGGGTTAAGGGATTGTCTTAGAGAGATGCGACCACGTGCCTATCGTCCACCATCACCGCCACTTTCTAATTAAGCACAGTGCACACCGCCCTAAGTATCACCATGGCCCATTCACCGGAGCCTCTCCTTCAGAACAATGCAAGCTGTAGTCCAACATAGGTGGTATCAATGGATTGTCTTGCTTTACTTGCAAGCAAACATCATCTATGCAGATGTCTTCCGTCGATCCTTCAACAATGTATTCTTTCTCCTGGGCAACCCGCTTAATTGTCCCTGCCAGTGCCCTAAGACTATATATAGCAAATCCTGATACGAAAGCCGCCAGGATAACTGCACATTTATACAATGGAACTGTAACTATTCCCTCATTGTATGAGCGACGAGGCCGCTGCGCTCTGCACATAAAACATCGGTCTACATTGGACCAAGGCAGCCTCAAGTAAGTGACGACTCGAGCGCTCGCTTTCAACTTTGCCGCGTCGCCCCGATCCTGCCGCTATTACTAGGACATTCCTGATCCGATCACTGATCTTCATTGACTCGGACATCGTTAACGTTTTAACCTTTTCAGCGTTTGTATAGATGTACTTATTCTAATAATCAACGAGCTGTTGCGGAAATCTGGAGCTTCCTAGTTCTGCCTTGCCAGACAATTCTTTTATCGTACAGTGACAACACAAGAAGTTCTCCCTTATGGCCTGTAGCCCTGTAGCCCACGTAACCGTTACACCCCTCGCGATACTGGCCAATCTTTTCTCCTCGCATACTGAACATCGTGAATCAAATTACTCTTCAGCAGATGCAATGGTCCGAGTCATCTTTTTCAAAATAATGTAGCGATGCAGGTATTCCACAATTCTTCATCCAGACAGCAAGTTACCTGCTTGAGCTTGAATTGATGGTTCTGACTTATTCGCAAGGTTCTGTTGGCATGTACCAAGGACATAAAATAGTCAAGGAAACTCCCTTGTGATACACCTGCAAGAAGAACTCGTGGGTACTGAATTGAAGATAACTTTGGGTTGTAAGAGAAGAGTACGCTCAGCTTGGTTCATATCGCTTGCTTGTAGTGAACAGGGTTATGCTTCGATGAGGATGGCGTGCACCAAACCCAAGTCACTAATGTTTGTCCATTGCATGGTTACCTAAAACTTCTCGAAACAACCACAATTGCACTCAGAAAACAACCTCGTCAGTCGAGTCACAGATTTCTTCAAACGTGCGTCGTGACTTTGCCTTGCATATCTAGTTCCGACGTGTTGGACTTCTTGTTCATGATAATACAGGATATCATATTTCCACTTCACGTTTCTCTGTCTAATCCGAGTCCCCATCGATCATCAATCATCCCATCTCATCTCGGAAAAAAACTTAATCTTGTTGCGCGTAACCTCGAGTTTCTCACCCTCAGTCTTCCAGACAGGATTCGTGCTCTACTTTATTGCCCTTGCCAACTTTTTGGTTATTTGCCTTGGATATACGTTAACTGGACTTGGGGTATACCTTGTTGCAACCTGCAGCTGTATCCCTTATCTCTCTCAACTCCCTCATCCCGGTCATTTGTGACGTCTGGCCCTAGTTCGCACTGTGCATATTGGTGACGTGCAAAACAAGGGAAGTGTTCAATCATAGCAATAGTGTAAGGGGCGTCCCCGCGACAAACATGCACAGAAAGAACTATAGGGAAGAGAGAGCCAGTAAAGCCGATAGCAGTTGAAATCAAGCAGAAATAGTCGATGTCGGGCGGAATCGAGCGAAGATACAGGAGGAACTGATCCTTGGTACTGCACTTGCCGGAAAGGTACGCTATAAATACTGTGAAGATCCTTGGTATGTCTAAGTCAGAAGATACGAAGCGCCAGATGACCCGGTGAGAAGCAGATTGAAAAGTTCTTTTTGAGGCTCGCAAACAACAGATCAGCGATGTATATATCTCGGACGTAGTCTACACAGTCGATGATATACAATATCGGAGAGTAGATGGCGTAGGATGGTCGATTGCAAGGTACGGCGAAGAGATGGAGGGGGTGGTATCACGTGATTGCGAAAGCTAAAGATAGCGAGGGGAATCAGAGGGGAATCAGGGGGTCAAATGGAACGGCATCCCACCGTCCTAGTGCTGCACAGTTCCGACTTCAGCTGAAGGCCAGCAGTATTATTTAACACCGCCAGCGGCAAAGCGACTCAGATCCCTGACTACTACTAATATTCAACTCACATAATCTACTCAGCAACACAATGGATATCGAACAGTTCGATCTCATCCCTTTCCCATGTCACTGAACCACAACTCATCTCTCCTTTACACAATCCAGATTCAGGAAAGCAGGCTATCAGGGTTTGTCCTCCACTGTATATTCGTCATTTGCCTCTCACTTTTCCCAACCCAGCTATTGACAGGATCTGCGAACACTTCTACAATCTCCAGAACTTGCCAGTGAGACCAGATGTTAATCCCGGATTTCTAGCTAAAAGTCTTCCAGGTTGGCCTTCGCATGTTATATATTATATCTTCCGTGGGTCTGAGCATATTAACTTGTCAGATGCGCCTCCTGAAACTGGAGAGGATTTCCAAACTATCGTGGATGACTACCAGAAGATAATTGTTCCAGGTATCTAGTATCGATACTCTCTTACAATGAATAGCGCCGTCAATTCTCATTTCGCAAGGGCTCACTCATTGGGCACACCCTTCTTTCTTTGCTTATTTTCCTACGGGATGCACCTTTGAGGGTATTCACAAGCTCTCACTGTTCTTATCTCATTCACTACTGACATAGAAATCAAGCCATTCTTGGTGATCTCTATGCCAGTAGTGTCACAAATCCTGGTTTTAATGCAAGCAATTAGGTTTAATTTACATTCTGTCCGCTAAATTATTTCTACAGTGGTCTGTATCTCCCGCCAGCACTGAATTAGAGATGGTCGTCATGGATTGGCTGGTACAACTTTTCCATCTCAGTCCCCAATTTCTGAACACCTCTGGCATAGGGGGAGGAGCATTTCAGGTACTCCCACTTGTACGCACAACCGTACTCAGTTTTCAATGTTGCTTCTTCTTCTTCTTTAGACAACAGCTTCAGATTCAGCCCTTATCGCCGTAGTTGCTGCTCGGTCTCGATATCAAAAGTTACATCCGGACAGCTCGACAGATAAAATGGTCGTCTATGTCACAACGCAAACCCATTCACTGGGGTCTAAAGCCGCACTCATTCTTGGCGCAAGAGTGAGAACTTTAGATGTTACAGCTGAGGATCAGTATGCATTGCGAGGAAGCACTTTGGCTCAAGCACTAGAAGAGGATGCTAAACTTGGTCTCAGACCTTTTATCCTCAGTGTGTCATATCGATGTTTTGTTTCCATACCTTTTCTAACGTTTGTCCTCAGTCGCAACTGTTGGAACCACCTCAACTGGAGCCGTTGATAATATCATGGAAATTGGTCAAATTTGTTAGTTCACCCTTAGTCCCACCAGCTTATAGTCTTTATTCGATAATTTTTTTAGTAAACTCAAGAGACCAAGATATATGGCTTCATATAGATGCAGCATGGGCAGGCGTAGCCCTTGTCTGCCCGGAATACCATGATTGGGCTCAGCTGAAGGCAATAAATGAGCATGCCCATTCCTTCTGTACTAATTTACACAAGGTAGGCTTTGACCTCCTCCTTTGTACCATGATCGGCTGATAGTCCTGAAGTGGGGTCTCACAAATTTTGATGCATCAACCTTGTGGGTTCGAGATCGCAGATGGCTCAACGATGCACTTGAGATAACACCTGAATTTTTGCGCACTGCTCACGGTGATGCAGGGACGGTCATTGATTATCGTAATTGGCACTTGGCATTGGGAAGACGCTTTCGTTCTCTTAAAGTCTGGTTTGTTCTGCGAGCTTTTGGAGTGGATGGCTTCAGACGCGTCGTTAAACGGGTAGGTTATCAAGTTGATATCCTGCCCTCTAATAATGATTTTCGTTCACTGACATTGTAATCCAGCATATTGAATTGAACGAGAGATTTGTTGAACTTGTGACGCAGTCGAATCTCTTGACTGTGGTTACACCACCATCTTTAGCTCTTACTGTGTTCCGGTTGGATCCACTGGAAGATCAATCCGGCCTGCGCAGGTCTCAGATTGATAGCTCGGAAACCCTCAACGTTCTCAACGTTCACTTGCACAAGCGCCTCTCAACCCGCACCGACATCTTACTCACACAAACCTCTCTTAATGGAATGTTCTGCATTCGACTTGCTGTTGGATCTTTGTACACAGACGAAACACATATCGATAAGGCTTATAGGATATTGTGCGAAGAATCCAAGGTCGTTTTACAGGCCGCAGAGAATCCGCATTGAAAAGTGCGGAAATATATATCGCAGCAATAACGTAGATACAGATTCTATGGATGTTAGCCCAATGTTACACGATTTCCTATCCCTATTGGACTTGGAGGGCCATCCATGTCAATATCTCTGTCAGAAATGAAGGCGCGGTATCTGTTGATGTCGGGCTCAGCAAAAAACCGCAGTACGAAGTTTAACGTGAATACGTACACCCGCCTCAGTCGTTCAATCTCAGTCAAGGAGAGAGATGGACGTGTTGTTTTCATCACCCGACTGAAGTGAGCTGGCGTAACCTCGTGCTGCTGCAATAATATAGGAGATCAGCTGGAGAATTGAAAACAATAGTATCAACTATTGTACCTTCTTTGGTGGCAAGGGAGCATCTTCTTTGGGCAAACCCTCATGTTTGTGAGAAGTCTGGATTTGCCGTAACTATCATCGGAAGGTCAGAATTCTTGACCAGAAATCAAATGGCGGGGTCTACTCGTCTCTGGGCTGCAAAATCTTCTGCTTTCGAGTGAAAACGCTTTGAGCCACTTTCGCCCCCAAACTTTACATGATTCAGAGGAAGTTCCTCAGCCTTGCTATTAGCAGTGACCCCGGGAGTTACAATAGACTCGTGAACAACCTCAAGATGTGCATTGTAGACGAGAGCTTGGAGATCGGCTCCAGAGTATCCGTCCGTGTTTCTTGCAATCTCATCAAAATCAACCTGATTCGAGACTGATATCTTTTGGGACACAGCCCTGAGAATCTAGGAAACGGTGAGTTACAATCGGCCATTGAAGCAAGTCTCCTAGATCTCACTTCAGCGCGCTCGTCCAAACCAGGCATATCGCAAAGTAAGGACTTGTCAAGCCGGCCGGGACGAAGCAATGCTGAATCGATCAAATCTGGGCGGCTAGAATGCCAAATAAGAGATGTCCCACGTGGTTGATAAACACGTACCTAGTAGCAGCTAGAACATAAACACCTTCCAGACCCTCCGCGCCATCCATTTGAGTGAGCATCTGATTGACAACTCGGTCCGTGACACCAGTACTATCATGACCTCTGAATCAAGCTTATAAGACTCAAGACACATAGATTCCATTAAAGAATTCACCGTTTCGGAGCAATCGAATCAAATTCGTCAAAAAACAGGACACATGGTTTCGCAGCGGATGCACGGTCGAATAGGTCCCTGACCTGATTCCCATGAGGAATGGCTCCACGTCTGTAGGAGAATACTTACAGATTTTTCACTGGCTCCAATGTACTTGTTCAGTAATTCCGGTCCCTTGACGCTTATGAAGTTCAGCCCACATTCAGCGGCTACAGCAGAGGCCAGGAGAGTTTTCCCACAACCAGGGTAGCCATAGAGCAGTAAGCTGCAATGCCCATATCAATGGATTGCAGCGATATCGATATTCAAACCCACCCAGATCGTAAACGTAACGGGGCTTGGGCAAAAATAGGCCCATATCTGGTTGGCCACTCCAGTGTCTCTCGTAGCACCCTCTTGGTCTCTCTGAGGCCTGATGGAGCAATAATATAAACATCAAATGTGGGATATACATGATAGGCAAGTTTGTGTCCAGTTACCTCCTATGTCTGACCAAGCAACATTAGATTTCTGCAACTTGATACTTCTCAACGATAAGGGGACAAAGCCGTTCTGCGCTTCTTCAAAGTCTTGAGAAGTCAGGTTCACCTAGACTTCAATTCAGAAACCAGAAACCTGAGCTATTGCAGAAGACATACTATTGCCGGAAACCCATCTTCAGTGAACCTTATGGCCATCTGGTGCATAGCTCGCGTTACCAAATCTTGCAGGTCCATCGCAGAATAACCCTCAGTCCTAGTCGCTAGTGCCGCGTAGTTCAGTCCATGATTGTCATTTGCAGAAGCGTTGCCCGCTTTCCTCAAACGTTGCTGCACAATACTAGAAAGTATCTGAAATTTTGATGAGCGATGTTACAGTAAAAAGAGATATACACACATCACGACGGGCATCCCTATTAGGTGGTTTGAGACTTATAGTCTGATGAAAAAGATGGCAATTGTTGACAGAAGGATGCAAAGAGGTCGTTGTAGCTGCCGTGGCAAGAACTACGACACCGTTGAGGTTCTTGGAGTTAGAACGGGCAGCTGGAGCACACAGAGAAAGGAATATTTCCGCTATATGGCGACTACGGAAGGAGTCTGAATGCTGGAATTTCATGAGCTTTCAGTTGGATTCAGAGACAGTATCCCACCTCTACTTCAGTAGGCACTAGCTTATCCAGATTGTCCAGAATGAGAATGGAAGGACGGTGAAATCTTGCTTTCTCCAGAACAAAGGAGAACAAAGCCCTTACTTGACTAATGGGCTGCGTTACATACGAAGAAAGTTCGACAGTATGAACATCTGGGACAGATTAATGGTAACAAATCTATGCAGCTGATTACCACTCACAGGCATAACAACTGGGATGTTGTTGAACAATATTACCAACGGTTTTGGTTAACGAAGTTTTACCGGAACCAGAACGCCCAGTGAGTAGTAAAGCCATCACTACGGAAGATAAGTATGTAGAAACGGTATAATGCGAACCCAACTCACCTCCCTGTGCGATCAAAGAGCCTTGCTTGGTCAAGTGTGTTACGCAGAAGTCAACACACTTATCGACGGCCTCGTCAACACCAGCAAGCTTAGCTTGTTGTTGATATGCACTTTCGAATAGATGAGTCTTTGACGGGTTGTGATAGCTAGATATCCGCACTAAGGATGTGAACTTGAATAATTCTCTTGTTGTTGCAAATTCAATCTGGTGGGTTCGAGCTGCAGTGAAATCCTGGAAAATTGGCTATGTCTGAATCAGAAGGATGAGGATAAACAAATGCTTGTACCTAACAAGGTCCCAATCCTTAATAGATTTGGTTGGTGAGGAAAAGGCGATATGGTCGTTAGGGACACTCTCATGACAGCCTACATAAACATCTTGCTCGGTGCTTTCTTGCACTTCTCCATTTGACGCGCTATGAGAGCCTGGCAATAGAATCCTGTTTTGAATTGTCGAGTCTTTCACCGTTGACGAAGAAGGAGCAGTGGGATCAATAGGGCCAGGGATATTCCGCAGCGTAGCTCTAAAGTAGACGTCTTTAAAGCCATCGGGTGATGAGCCAGAGGAATTTCTGAGAAGTCGAGCAAACGTTCCTGGAGAAACGTATGCGACAGCTCCACCTCCTATGTCAATCAGAGTTGACCACTGGGGGATTAGCTGTGACGGTAAGATGCGTAAAGTGAGAGCAGGAGTGCTCTCGGCCCTTACTGCCGTAGGTTGCGTTTCCTGTTTCTCCGTATTCGAGCGTGAATACTGATTTGAGGGTTGTGACTTGAGACCAGATGGTTTTGGTGCTATACTAACTTCCGTGTTAGTGGAGAGCAAAAGGGCTCTAGAGGCTCCGGGAGGATCGATAGAAACTTGATAGAAACCAGTGAGAAAGGCTCACAATTGAACGAGGTCGACCACTGACCTATTTTGAGGCGCACCCTTGTTCGTCCCAGAACCCAAACATTGATTTCTTGCCCAACCTTGGCGACGCGAACCTGCGACAGTAGTGTAGATTCCACATGAGAAGCATGTATTTCCTGATCAAGTATCCAAGGAATGGATCGATTGGTGTCATTACTTTCAAAACAGAGAAACACACGATTATCTCCCAATCATCAGAAGTGACCGGCTCGGTCCCAACCATTTTAGCAGGCGATAAGTCGTATAGCAAACCAATATCTACCTTGAGACAGTATTGAACAAGACACAATAAAATATGTTAGAAAATAGTACAGACCAAATCACCGTCCGAGAAACCCAATCCTCCTGCGTATTGAGGGTCAACATCCACACTTTCATAATGTTCCTCACTGGTACTCCCTGCCTGGAATTGCGCCAGAGAGTACGCGGAGGCCATTCCAGTCCATCCGACATAAGCTTCTACCTTGGTGTTGTTGACAGAGGACAAATGGACCGCAAGTGATTGAGGACGCTTCCAAAAAATGGTAAGTCAAGGCTAAAGGAAGAATAGCAATGCGTCGTACCACACTACGTTCAAGGAGAGGGCCGTATATTGAGATTGGCAGGTTGACTAGAGAAGACCTTAGTGAGACAAAATGTATCTTTGCCCGTCTAGGCATACTGCACGCTGCCTAGATCTAGAACTCTAAGATGCGGGTTTGAGTGGTTGAATAGGCTAATACACACGAGACGCTGAGGCAAACTCAATTGCGTCGGATAGTATCACATGAGCGTTTATTCAATCGGAATACTCAGAGCGTTGGACGTCAGATAGAAACTGGAAATGGATCTGAAAATTGGAGTACATCCTAATAAAATGCAAACGGAACATATACGTATAGTACACTCAAAGAAATCAAAGAAAGGAGAAACTCAATATGCAATAAATAATCGAGCATCTGGCTATCGCCGTAGCCTGGTAGAACTACATTATAGTACATAAATCACTCATCAGCTTCGTCATCGCATCCATGAATGAGATCTATAATGACGGGACAAAATCGGCCTTCTCCCATGCCAACGCGTCCACCGTAGCTATCATAAACACCTTGTCCGCTAGGCGAGTTGGCGCCATTTACAAACACTGTTCTTTCTGCCTGTGGATTACGACCATCTTCAATATACGAGCAGGAATCTATGTCCGTAGTACAGTCGTGGGATAACTGTTGAGATTCCTGCTGAGACCCCCATGCTCGAATCTGAGCACCATGAGCCTCGTGGATATGACCAAATAAATGGATTTTTGGTCTAAGATACTGTAGTTTCTGTGATAGTAACTTACATCCTACGGATTGTTGTGAGTGAGTGCGGTCTAACACTCCAAACGGGGGACCGTGAGTGAGTCTGAGTGAAGTGCTTAATGACAAATTGATGAGGAAAAAAAGTAGTACAAACAAGATATCAGTCTTTGGATAGCTTGAAACGATATCTGTTGTCGCCGCTCAGAGGCTCAAGCCCGAGTAAGCTGGAGTCAAGGTATGGAGACACACCTATTGCATTGTAATCGGACTCTGTGTCCAGCAAACCGCGTATTCCACCATAATTAAAGGCCCAGTTGTAAAAATATGGTGTCCACTGTGTGAAGATAAGTCCTGGTTGTAATTCAATAAAGGATAGAGACTTACAGGGGAACCATAAACACTCCAAGTGCGGCCATTGCATTCAAATGAATACTTCTCGTTTTCGAGATAGACAACGCCAGCTTTCCTTGCTTCTGGGCCTTTCAAAAGTCTCATGATTGGCTCAATTGGAATCTACTTAACAGGAAAGCTCCTGAGTGCCAGATTGATAACCAAACCAAGGATGAGAAAATCACCGGTCGAGAATGCCCAGCGCGGCGCCACCTAGAATAATTCATCCCATACCAGTCCTGATGGAGTGGGAGGTCATGGTTCCCTGCTATAATGCTAAACAAGGCTTATAGATATCGATTTGTAGGACCGTTCAAAATTGCAGTGTTAACATACATCTTATGTCTGTGTGGAAGACTATAGAGCCAGGTCATAGTGCTCTTGAACCCCTCAATGGTGCCCGTGTTAGTCAAATCTCCACTATGCAGTAGAACATCTCCTGAAGGAACTGGAAAAGTACTGTCGTGTGTGTCACTCAGGCATACAAAACGAGTCGTAAATTCTGCAACCGGGCGAGGAGGAGGATCTGAAACGGCATATTCTAGATGAACAACAGCAGTCCGAGAGTTAATCCTTGTTCCACTCATAAGAGAAAGCGCCACAGGATATATGGGTTTGAGATCTATCAACGATTTTAGGGGGGTAATGCTTAGTAGTAGTCGAGAGCGAGAAGAGAAGAGAAGAGACGAGGTATGGGGTAACGTGATTGAATGCACTTTGATAGCTACTTACTGCCCATCGACCATCCCCTGCACTAAGGTTTTCATATGGACGATGAGTTCATCAAGCAAGAAGATAGACTTTGTTTCTGGACTGACGGGCTCTACAATATCACATGTTAATTTATTATCTCTGGTTTCTCTGGTCTGTTTCCATCAGTCAGATGTAGGGACGTAGCTGACAACTGCAGGCTTCAATCGCTCTTTATTCAGCTTGCACAACTAGGAAACGTTTGAGCCCACTAGTCTCTACGTTTCTTCCGTCATGGATCATACTTGTACTCCCCCTG
Organism: Pterula multifida; assembly: GCA_900068985.1. Classification (NCBI taxonomy): domain Eukaryota; kingdom Fungi; phylum Basidiomycota; class Agaricomycetes; order Agaricales; family Pterulaceae; genus Pterula; species Pterula multifida. Next base: position 59,462 of record CEMT01388543.1, read on the forward strand.
TTACTCAGCATGACTTTATTTGCCAACTCTCCTTTGTGGCTGTCGCTGCTTCTTTTAGTGCCAGCAGTCATAATCATAATCATGTTCACACCTATAGACACTGGCGGAACTCTACCAAAAGATCGCCCCTGCGACAACAACAAACGTGAAGGAAACTTAACTCCAGCTGCAACAACAGGACGTTTAACGTATCTCACACCTCTTCCAGCATTGACGATCTATCGAGCGAACATGATGCTCATGACTATTCTCGCGATTTTGGCGGTGGATTTCCCCGTGTTTCCGAGGTCACTTGCCAAATGCGAGTCGTTTGGAGTCTCTTTGGTAAATCTGTGTCCCCAATATTTGATCATATCATCTCATGTGTATCTAGATGGATATGGGAGTGGGCTCTTTTGTTTTCTCACAGGGCATCGTCTCTGCTACCCCAATAGTGAAGAATCCCTCAATATTATATCACCCGCTACAATCAAAACTGAAGGCGACAGTTCGAAAGTCGTTGCCTATACTTTTTCTGGGAGTTTTGCGAACGATTCTAGTCAAAGGAACTGAATATCCTGTACGTATATTTACCCGCTTTTACTAGTATGCTGCCATTCACAACTGCGATGCACAGGAGCATGTTACAGAATATGGCGTCCACTGGAATTTTTTCATCACTTTGGGAATACTCCCCTCCGTCCAAGTTATCCTTCATCCTCTAATAGCCAATTGCTGGCTCTTCGGTCTGACCATCGCTGTTGCAGGAGGTAATATCTCTAATCACCTCTGCCATCCAACAAAGCTCAATACCTTTCAAAAGCTCACCAAACATCACTTTCTGTTCTCGATCTGCAGAACCTCGTTCTGAATGACAATCCGAGGACTAATTTTCTTAGCGCCAACAAAGAAGGAATTGTCTCCTTCCCAGGCTACCTAGCGATCCATGTCTTAGGTTTCCTATTAGGAACCATACTCCTCCCATCATCACCATCCCGTTTTCGTCGCGAACAACAGCAGGCTGCGGCGTGTTTAGGGTATGCTCGTGCCCGAGCAATAAAAGGTTCTAGAACACATGATGCCCCCTTACTTAAACAAGAAACCCCCATCCGTATGGAGGGAGATAGAGCACAAAGAGAGAATGATAAGACTGCTACTGAGATTTTTTCGTATGGCTTGTTGTTTTGGGCGGGACTATTTTTCACTCAGTTCCTCGGTTTCGGAGTGTCCAGACGTTTGGTTTGTTCCATTCTGTCCCTGGTTCTCTTTTACGTGTAGAAGAAACTGAATCTACAATTTAGGCCAACTTATCCTACATCCTCTGGGTTGCAGCCTACAACACTTCATTTGTCTTGGGATACCTTGTACTTGACATGGTTTTCTTCCCTTCACCCTATTCAAGATCGATCTATGATCCCCACTCCAAACTCAAAGTGAACCCATCTAAAGCAAGCATTATCACGGAGCAGAGCCTTGACTTGACGCCTCCTCCATTGCTTGAGGCTATCAACAAAAATAGCTTGATGGCATTCTTACTAGTTTGTTTCTTTCATTCTTCTTTAGTTTCTTCAGAGTCTTACTGAGGTTCTAGGCTAATGTTGCTACTGGATTGATCAACTTGACTCTGGACACATTGGAAGTCGGAGACACTAAGGCAATACTTATCTTGGGTTTATATAGCCTTGGAATTTCTCTGTTCGCCTGGGCCTTCAAGAAGCATAGGATCTGGAGACTTTAAAGACATATTGCTAGCGTTATAAATTTAATTCCCCATTCTCCTGCACAGCCTTTAACGATTCAATCACCTGCTCCCGACTAGCTTCGCGGGAATCAGTGTTATATTCCACCAGAAATCTTCACATGTTATGCTTCCACCGTGATATGGAACTTAGTTTCTTGCACCAATAGTAGCTACGCTCAGTTGAAGTCCGTTCTTGTTCGATGCGCTTGTGCACCAGAGCAATAAAGTCCCTTAGCTCGAACAAACTGGCCTTGGTTTAAGTGATATAAATAATAGAGGGTAGATCAACTTGAGGGCAACTGAGGAAACCAGTACATGTTCTTTCAACACCAAGATGTTTACACGCAACCCTGGCCATGACCCTAACTGAGATCAGCCCGAGATTTAAAGCCCTCCACCCCCAAGAATATACTCGATGGCGGAGTGCACGTTACCACCAGTCGCCATCAAAGCTCGAATATTCTGTTGTGCATTTGTAAATCCCATTTCTTGCAGTTGCTAGCGACATCATTTATGAGGGGGTTGTACAACGAAAGCAACGGAATCAAGAGAGCTACCTGGAGTTGCAGTTCAAAGCGTTCTTCTGGCGGCCGTGTATCTGATGGTGCAGCTGATGAAGTGGGGGAGGATAATCCACCTATACCCAATAATTGCTGCATGAGTTCCGAGGGAAAGTTGGCGCCTCCAATCCCTGTTCCTGAATCATAGGATGTTAGATGCACGAGAAGTGAAGATGTCATCTTACCTGCAGCAGTCGAGTTGTTAGACGGCGAGGTGCCCAAAGATTCTCCTGGCCGATTGCTTTCGCTCGTAGGTACACCCGGGGCCGGAAAAGCACCACCCCCCGTGCCACCGAAGGGGGCAGATCCAAAAGGCAAATTCCCACCATTTAACATGGAGCTCATCTGCAGCATGGACTGCAGGAACTCAGGATTTGAGCTAAGAAACTATTTAGCTGATCATCCCCAGTAGATGAATATGGCAACACGCACAAGAACTCCCTAAATCGGTCACTCTGGAAAATCTCTCGGACTTGAGGGCCCATCGCAGCGAGCTGGGGATTTGACGCAATTATCTGGTCTAGTACGGCTGGATTGGACATGACACTTGTCATGTGCTGCATAAACTGGGGAGAACTCATCATGGTTTGCAACTGTAGGGAGGTAGGAGTTAGTTATAGTGGCCCAACGATATAGATAGCAGCCAATACCATGTTGGGATCATTGATATTCAGACCCAAATCGGCAAAGGGATTCAAGCCAGCCATAGCACCATAAGCCTGGTGACTGTTGAGCTGTGTCAACGGATCAAGGGGGTTCTGCCCGGCTTGCATCGTTGGAAGGGGTTGAGATGAAGGCGTCGAAGCCGAGGTAGACGAACGAGCCGCGCCTTTGACCATATGTATCGTATGTGAAGACTGTATCTTGTACACAGAGAGTAGATCATCATCCTAGGAACGAGTTCAGCAAGCTAGATGTCTGAGGGAAATCGGCAAACAGACTTTAAGTACACGGCCTAATACAATGGATAAACTTTCAGCTGGGCACACTGTATATGTGGAACAGCTCACCAGAATATATCAGACGCTGACGTTCTGCTTCCACATCTGATTTCTCGGCAATGGCCTGCTTGAGTTCGAGGACTGTCTTGTCCGTGCTGATTGTTATCTGCAATTTTAGCTCACTGGGCCCTGAGGTGATGCATATAGGTAAGAGTAAGTCGCAAGGACAAAGGGTCTAGACGCGTGCCTTTGACGTTGAGCTGAATCTGGGAAGTTTCTTGCGACATGATGATGATACGAGCGTGGGGTGACGTCGCTAAAAAGGGAAGTGTTTACTCTCCTTATTAGTCAGAATGACAAATGATTTATTTACATAAATTTGGCAACACCACCTTTCCCCAAAATTCGTACGTATACTCTAATATCTATGCTAGAACAACAAGCCACAACGTTATGTTCGACGGTAACCAGTGAGGATTTGACATGCCATGCGAGTGATCAAGGTGACGCAATAATAGATAAGTCCTGGACGGTAATGATAAGAAAGCTTGAGGCTGAGAGACAGACAGTAAGACGACCAAGATGATTTAGTCATACTACAGATATGATAATTACACGAACCAGACTGTACTGTAGCGCCGTAATTAAGCACAAAAAGCTAACATTCTAATAAGATTATTGACATGATAATATCTTATGAACCTAATGGATGAGCTTATTATGGTATATCATGAATAGTGATATGAACAAAAAGCGTAGAGAACAAGTACTGTGATAGTTGCGCATCATGCAATGGAAGGTGTCGGTAGCCTAGTAATTAGTTAGCACTTAGTTCGGTGTGCATTACAAGACGCTCACCATGCTGCAAACTACCCAAAGAAACACAATAGAGGGCAAGAGGATCCTCATCCTCTTTATCCTCTTGCTTTACAGCAAAGCGTACGAAAATGAGATCCTTCATGTCTCCTACGCAGTCGAACGGGAGCCGGACTGTGTCCTGCCAAACAGGATTAAAGCCGTTGTTTTTTACGGTGCCAGTACGGTATGAGATCGTGCGTGCAGGTATAAAGGCAGGGGGTGATAACTGAGAAAGGGTGGTTTCGAGAGACTGTGGCTGACTTGTTAGTGGCTTGTGTGTCCAATCGGGAACATGGATAGAAACTTGGACGAAAGGATCTATCAAGGATTTGTCGACTCTCTCACGACCCATAGCATCCTTTGGACGCGGTAGTTGCTGCGCTGAAATAACTCTGATATCCAAGTAGTGCTTAGTATATTGGGACAGTAGGTGTTTGCCTGGTGCTCTCAGGGCCAAAGGCTTGAGAACATATCCACATCTTCCGTTCCTCTGGAACATAGCATGATTTAGCATATAACCGAGATCTGCGACGGGTTGAGAATGTGTAGTCATTCAAGAATTAAGACTTTCACCATAAGTCTGCCAATTTATCGCGACCAGCTGCGCCCCTGTAGCCCAAAACCGATGGGGTTCAAAATTCGTGGACGCGAGCCTAGTGCCCTTTGGATATATCCTGGTAAGATGTGTCCTGTTATGTTTGATGAGGTCTAGCATGCCCTGGCGCATCATTTTATGGCAGGTATTCTCCGACAACGAAAACATATGCTCCGGTGCATAATCTTCTTTGCTGTTGATCCCTCGGAATTTGACACCGACTGTGTAGACAAGAAGGGGAACGAGTGCAGAGGACATCTTCACTTTGGGTTTTTCCGAATTGCTTTGTGACTTTCGGCGGGACGATAAATTTCGGACAAGACCCACTGCTTTAGGAGATAAGAGGGGTGGGGTTGTGATGCCACGGCTGAGTGAGTGACGTCGACTCTGGTGTGTATTGCGGTTTGGTATCCGGATTGGAGACGACATAGTACGGTGTTTAAATACTAGGATATCACGTCAGTACGTGCCATTGAAGAATTAAGCAGACAAACCTTCATCATTTTCCTGTTCAAATGGACTAGATCCCAGCTCCGGATCAGAAGTTGACGAAGTATCTGTCGATATTGTTTCAAAAGCGAGAGTGGTGTTCTCGGAGTCCGGTCTGATAAAAAGGTTTTTAGCCTAGACGTCATTTCTGTCAGTGATCTCATAACAACGAATCCAAGGATCGCACTTTCAGCAAGATACACCTCTTCAAGTCATTAGGACTGGGCAGAACTTCGATCTTAGGACGCTCGTGTATAGATGCCTTAACCAGAGCGTCGCCAAAAACCTCGCTCATGATTTTTACAATCATATCCTGCTGAACAAGTCCACAGTGAATCTCTGCGGATATAATGATTGGATATTCGGTCGTAACAAAGCCATACTTCGCAATAGCTTCACAGACATCCCGCAGTGAAACCTTTGACGTCAAAGTTTTCCCATGAAATATCATGGGCTCCGTTTCGCCATCATGTATGTCCACTGGTGAATGGGGATAGTATGATATTAATCAGCAAATGAAGAATTTAAGCTAGTAGAATGGACGAACCTTCAACAGATCTACACCCATGTAGTAATGCCCTTATATAGCCTTCAATCGTGCTATCGCCCACAAGCTGATGACCGACAAGGTAGGTATTATGACTAGATGAAATATAATAGTCGGACAATGGACGCGACATATCATGCCATATCCCAGAGCGGTGCTCCGAAGATGCTGAATTGTCGGGGCTCATTAAGAAGACTGAGAATCCCTCTAACGACCACGTCACCTTGGACGATGAATCCGTTGGTTCTGGTCTATCCATACTGATCATAGGATCGGGTGTTGAGGTATATTTATTGAAGATATCTTGTAGCTCGTCTGTGGACAGAGCAGACTGTAAAGAGGATGAGAATTAGTTCAAGGTGAGTCAAGATGCACTTACTTTCTGAATATTTCGCATAAAGTTGACAAAGACAGAGAAGTCGAATACCTGCCCATTCTTGTTGTCCATCCGTAGCTCCCGATATAATCTTTCAAGCTCTGTGCGGGTTTTCAGGGACTTGACAAACTGCTTGAAGTCTGAGAAATCGAGGTAGCCACGGTCCTGGGAGTCTGCTCGCTATGCCATGTATTAGTTGAAAATTTCAAAAAATGAAGTCTAGCGGAATATACTTTGAAAAGCTGGTGAAGATCTTCAGTGGGAGTGTTAATATTCAGTCGTTTGCAGAGGTTTTCGACTTCTTCAAAGTCCAGCTTCTGATCTGACTCCTGGTCCGAACTCTTCCAGTATTGTTTCTCCCAGATTGCTTGTCGGATTTCTAAATTTCCAAGACCACTCATTAATTCCTGTCTTATGGCATGAAGCTCGCGAATCGTGGTATCCCACATCTCAAAGACATCATGAGTGGCAGCAACGAGATGCATGGTCTTATATTTTCCCTCTAGTACATAGATGATGGTGAGCCAACGAGGTTCGTATTCCTGAGAGAGCTGAAACTGTTCGCGATAGTACCGCGCATTGGCACTTGATCGGATTTCCTTGATGCATTCGATTGGCACTAACAAGGGTATCCATCACTTCCACTTCCATGAGCTGTTTCTAGATTACCCACATATCTTGGAATCCCATTGCAGCTGTCCTAAATCTGCATCAACCCGTAACACAATTCGTTTCTGTTTCTTGGCAGAAACCTTGGTCATGGGAGTGCCCTTTTGCAATAGCTGTGGTACGATGATGTCTGAGGAGCTTGCAATGGGCGATTGGCATTGAACCCTTTCTTGTGTGATGTCAGAAGAAAATTTGCCCGTAGGGAGAGATTCGCTCTTAGCGACATGAGGTCGTGTAGACGAAGCTTCAGATAGTGAACGCTTGTGAAATCTGAGTGCACCGGGAAGCTTTCTAAGAGATTTGAGGCGGGAGAAAGGTGCATCTTTTACTTTCTTGAATACCCTAGTATACTCTGACGAATGCCACACCTACTCTTTTTCTTGGGCGGTGAATTTCCGCGAGGGTCGATGGCTAGCTCTTGGAGGAATTCATCATTGCTGGAAAGTAGATTGTGAGCACGTCGTAATCGGGAAGTGTGCCCAGGAGTTGTCTGGGTAAGTGGCCTTGTATCAGAATTCATGGTGATGATGGGTTTAGAAGGAAAGGAATGAACTAATGAGGGCAAAGAACGGAATCATTGAGTTTTAGGCGTTTGGGTTCCCGGTATTCTATGAATAGCGTGGAAAGTGCCTATAATGCATCGTCGGTTCGTATTATATTATGTGATGTGATTAGATGAAAGTGAGTCACTGTCACCGACTCGAGTCGACTCGTTTCACTGAGCGCCTTACGCGGTTGACATACGCGTGTGCAACACGCTGACCCATGTACTTAGATACAAATGGCAAGGTGCGTTACTTGTTCCGACATATCAAGGGCTTCCAACAAACTTTATATTCCAATTGAGGAGATATCTTTGTCCCAACCGGGAATCCTGAGTAAACAGAAGGGCGGTCGTAGAAACGCTTCCTCAGCTCAAATCTTTTTTTATTCAGTGAACAAGTTGAATAACATTTTAATTTGACGGTTTTGACCCATCCCCACTGACTCGCCACACTGCCACACCTCGCTCACCCCCAAGAACAATTACACCTTTTATCCAGTCTACATCCAATATCTTATTGTCTGCGCCGCTGTCCCAGCCGTAGAATGTAGCAACCGCAGATTTGGTGCTCCGAAGGTCCCAGATTCTCGCAGCTCCGTCGTAACCACCACTGACTATCTGCTGCTCGGTATTGCCATATGATGGAGAAACCGCCAAACTCGATGGCGTGGAAGGCTGCTTCAACAAGAGTGATGAGGCAGTGGTGGAGGAGGATCGAAGATCAAACAGATTAATTGTCCTGTCCGTTGAGGATGCAATGGCTACGTGTTCCATAAGACGAACAAGGTCCAAGAAAGGTTTTTCGGAGCATGTCTATTCCGAACGTTAAATGAGGCACTTACGCAGCTAGTAGGACCTTACAATTGTATTTGTACAGGCACCATGTTCCAGGTTCCAAGCTCGAACTGTAGAATCAAAGCCGCAACTAATAGCTCCATGATCTCCATCAAAGACCGCACTACTTACACGAGCTGTATGCGACTTGAGGACAGTGACTGGTGATTTGCGCGTTCCACGTGAATTCTCAGAATCGATCCTCCGTCGTTTCTTTCGTCCTATCCCCTCTTCTGGCTGGAGACCAACTTCGTCCTCGTCTGGAATAGAAGTGTCAAACAACCCAATCAAAGAATCCCAGGAAGATGAGAGGAGGTGAGACCCAGAGGTATTGGCAGATATGGAGGAAACAGGTTCGCTGTGGAGATGGAGAGTCGCCAGGGGATGAGCAGAGGGCATATCAGCCGTTAAGCTTATTTTTGTGAGTAGACAGGTCAAATCATGGGAGGAGGTCGCAACAATGTGAGCCTCAGGTTCCGATGCAACCGATTTTACGTAGCATAGAGAAGTTATAGGGCTTTGGTGGCCATTATAGTCTATGAGTTGGCTTTGGGAATAATCGAACGCACGTATTCGACCTCCGTATGAAGCCGTCAGAAGATATCTATAACAGTATCAGCATTGACTCTCATGATCGTGAAATGATGCCTTTACTTAGGTATCTGACATGACACGCTAGATACCCAGTCGTCGTGGGGTAGCTCACATGTTTTTTGGGGGGGCAGAACGCTTTGAATATACTCTATGTTCAGCGCTTCCTCCTGTCAAGTGAGTGAGTAACCAGATGCAGGGGATTAGGTATTCATACCTCCACAACACCATGTTCGGAGCACCAGTCGCGAATGCTACCACGTAATAAATCACCTCGCACGAGAAAATCGAATGGGACAGGTGCTGCCAAGGATAAAGCTTTGTTAATGAGTTGTGACAATTGGTATCGCTTCCATGTCGAGGGGATCATAAACTTCTGGGTAGGTAGAGGATACTGGGTTTGGGTGAAAAAAATTACGGGGATATTTACGGAAGTGGTTTCAACCATCTTAATCCAGGGAGAGACTTGAAATTTTCATACAAGTGATTGTCAAAATTTTCAAAGGAGAAGGAGAAGGAAAACAGTTTGAACTTTTGATATCGAAAGAACAAGTGATCGTCAAATCTTTTCAACTTCCACCTTCAAGGTCTTGAATCTTATTCGATCACGTGAATCTTGTGATGCTCTGCCTTGTAACAACTTAAGATACTTCTATCGAAGCGTTTAATGGCTGTGCGCTGAACGTGGAACGCTACGTTGAAACGTTAACTTATGCCACACCTTCTACACTCCAATGCTATCCCAATTGAAGAGGCAACGCACGATGGGTCCGAGAAAGCCGCCTCCAGAAGTGTGAGGGACTGCCACCGGATTCCATACATTAGGCCCTGCATTGGGCATGGGCAAGGGTTGACTGGCTCACTGTTGTACGAGTGCACTGAAGGTTAAAGAGCTCAGAGACACAGAGGTAGATTCGGTACATGTCGCTTCCAAACAAAGGCCTTCAATGTTTCAACTTGAATATTGAATCGTAGGTACATCCCTTGTCTCGTCAAACCCGCGGTTGGCAACGACTCCCGTCGACAATCTACGAAAGCCCCCGTTTCCAAGGTTGCACCAAGATCATATCAAGCAAAAGCTTGAGCGGCATTGACCCGCACTTAATCGTTATGGCCCTGAATTTGTCGGTGATCCCGATTCTCACCTTTGATTCTTACCTTTAATTCTCACCTTTCCACTGGTGACCTTGCATCTTTTACATTCTGAGAGCGGTCTTAATTCCAGAAGAGTATTGTTTGCCTGGAGAGGATTTCTTGCCAACACTATTGAGACGCCGCACAGCCCACCGTGGGCAGCGGAGCAGTATGATGGCTCCAGGTAAACATCCTTATCTTTACGTGGCAGAACGATCGTAAGGGCACAGGTTCTTGCATCTGCTTTGCTATGCAACTCATCATGGATCTCAGTCGCCCATTATCGAGATTTTCTTGGAGGGCAAGCACATATGTTCATCTCCCCCTTGTCGTAGCACTCCGAGTAACTCGACATTTGGCCTGGGCAAGGAGACTACCTTGTCGCCTCAATGATGAGCAGGAGACGCCGCCTCTTGGTCAGTCTAGATCTATGCTTTGTGGTCTAGAACTCGCGTTGAAGTGTAAACTACGATTGTGAACCAATCACCAAGATTACCGGTCGATCATTGCTCCTGGCTATGTATGCGAATATAGCGAAACAGCACCCTTTGACAGTGTTTCGTAGTCGGTGCCTTCTCTTGGACAAAAGGTTCTGGGAGGCTCTGGGCCGTCCCATGAAATCGGGGCTGTCAGCTGTGAATGCAATCACAGTCAATCGCTAGGTTAATTCATTCCGCACGCTCGCTGCCAATGCAAATACAGTAGGCGAAGATAAGAGTTAGTAACATCGGTCGTTATCGCTGATATGCCTGTTTTGTAGACGGCTCTTATCATGAAACTGGAGACATGTTCAGGAGTCACTGTTTCGTACCTTGATACTACCCTGATCGACCTTGTATTGCTTGACTCAACTCTGCCTGAACACAGGCTATGAAATATTAAACATGATACTCATTCAAAGGTATATAGTTCGTTCTTACTGCGAGGAAATCTTGTCTCATTCTTCCCTCTCGTTCTTTCCTACCTCCACTAAGTCATGAGTAACACAAACAGTAGCAGCCCGGAATCGTCTTCTCTGGAACAATCTTCTAGCGGAAAGATTGAAGCTTCACCTCCCACGTTCCAATGGTCATCCTTGTGGAGCGAACCAGTTCTCAATCCAGTAAATCGCAAGAGTTACACACTTCCAATCTTCCATCTGAAGAGTCCACATGGGCGCAACTTCCACTTTGCCTGGCTCGGATTTTTTGTTGCCTTTTTGTCATGTAAGTTGCTTATCTCGCTCCTGTTCCCTTTGGGACTAATAATGGATTCAAGGGTTTGCATTTCCTCCCTTGTTCCCAGAGGCAATTAAAGAGGATTTGAAGCTCACCCCGACGGAGGTTGCTAACTCTAACATTATTGCTTTATTGGCAACTCTGTTTGTTCGCTTTGGGGTCGGGCCACTGGTTGATCGTTTTGGCCCTCGTCTAGTGATGGCGGCTCTCCTTGTTGCTGGCGCAATTCCAAGTGGATTGGCTGGTACTGTGAGCAATGTAAACGGTCTCTATGGTATGTATATGCTTCATCCTGTATCTTTCTTTTTTTTTTTTGTCCCTGATCATGTTTCTCAGCCGTTCGCTTTTTCATTGGAATCTTGGGCGGAACCTTCGTACCCTGTCAAGCCTGGACCTCTGCATTCTTTGATAGGAATATTGTTGGTACCGCAAACGCACTTGTTGGTGGATGGGGGTGGGTTTATTGTTCTCTTTTTTTAATATTGATCCTGGTCCAACTCTCCTGATATTACAGTAATCTTGGTGGAGGAGCTACGTATGCAATCATGGTGTCTCTGTACAGTGCCGTGAGTCGCTCTCGAAATTTGTGCTCGCAAGCATTCTCTGATGATGGTATGATCAGCTTCATAAGCGCATGTCTTTGCACAAAGCATGGAGGGTCGCTTTTGTCGTAGTGCCTGTACCAGCTTTACTTCTTACGGCATTGTTGACTCTCATCTTTGGCACCGACCATCCAGCTGGAAAGTGGAGGTACGCAGGCAGCTTCTTTATTTAGTTGAGAGGTTGAAATTTCGTTGTAGTGACCGTCATTCCACTCCAGCAGCCATTGCAGCCAACGCTGCCATAGAAGATAACAATCAGCATGAAAAGAAGAAGAACAAGGACGCTAATAAAGAAGCTGTCAATATTGCTGTATACGAAGCTAAAGACGATTCTGCCTTCACCCCCAGTAATTTGGTACCCGTTGACATTGCTGTGAATGAGCCACTCACCTGGGCCACCGCCCGCAAGATTCTCCTTAATCCTCTCACCTGGCTTCCTGGTCTGTTGTGTCAAATTTTCTGGATCTCAGTCGCTGAAACTTCTATCCTCTAGCCCTCGCCTATATGACCACTTGTAAGCTTTTCTTTTTCGTCCTCAACGCACCAGAAGTTCATGATTGAACCAGTTGGTTTCGAGCTTGCTGTCGATAGTGTATTGGCACAGGTCATTCTCACTCCTCACCCATCACTTGGGCAGTTAGATGCGGGCTATTTAGCCTCAGTATTTGGCTTGCTTAATCTTTTCACTCGTCCACTTGGTGGCTTCTTTGCAGATCGCCTGTACGCCAATTTTGGCATCAAGTCTAAGAAGTATCTGGTCATCTTTTTGGTCAGTCTTCACTGAGTTCCCGCTTCTCCTTCCATTCAATTTTTTTTTTCATTAGGGCGTCATGCAAGGTGTCTTTACGATTGGCTTCGGGAAGTTCTTAGAGTCAAGCGAGAGCCCCAGTCTTGGTGTCATGATGGTTTTCATTGTGCTGATAGCTTGCTTCAACGAAGTAGGTGTCCAAAGTCGGGCTAGTTGATTTCCATGTGCTCAACCATTTTTTTAGCTAGCAAACGGTGCCAATTTCTCACTTGTACCCCACTGCAACTCCTACAACAATGGTGTGATGAGTGGCCTTGTGGGAGGCTTTGGAAACTTGGGAGGCATCGTCTTTGCCCTCATTTTTAGGTGAGCAATGTCTATTTAACATGAAAGTGATGTACTTAACTAGTTTATCCTAGATTTCGGCCTGAGAAAGGTGCCCCTTGGGTCATTGGAGGAATTTTTGCCCTTGTCGTGAATGCTATCTTGATCGTATTCCCGAGTCCCAATGCGTGACAGACTCGATGAGTTTCATTTTTTTCTACAATATAACAACGGAATAGGTTTTGGGGCTCTTCATATCTATTTATGTATATTAGAAAAAGGATTACTTGATTGTACTTAGAGAGAGACGAATGGCTAGATGAATAATATTAATATTAGTTTAATAGAATACCATGACGTTTTTCTCTTCCCACGTGGCCGTGAAATTCCGTTACCTGTGTTACCACACCGTGCAGTGCTTCCATCCCTTTCTCCCCGACGACGTCTAGCCTGACGGGCGTCTTACCTCATTCTCAACTTTTCCTCTTCCTCCCAACTCTCATCTAGACCGTCTTTATTTTCTTTCTTACGCCGTTCATCGGCTCCTGTTGCCTATCATGAACAGACACTCCACTATAGCGCACCAACGTTTGGAGGCAATGACTGACCTCTCCAATCTCTCAACCATTTCCGACGACATCATTGTTTCGTGTATTCGTGAACGTTTTATGACAGACCATGTCTACACGAATATTGGTTCATCTGTCCTAGTCGCTGTTAACCCCCACAAGTATATCAATACGAATGCCGATTCGTTCTTGCACAAGTACGCTGCCGAGTATCGCAATACCAGCAAGGACAAGCAATCTTTGCCCCCCCATATATATCAACTAGCGAACAATGCCTACTATCACATGAAGCGGACAACTCAGGACCAATGCATACTCTTCAGGTACAGCAAATTTCTCTAAACGCGGCTTTATCTGACCGTGTGTTATCTTTAGCGGAGAGACCGGAAGTGGAAAGTCAGAAAACCGTCGTCTTGCAGTGAAAACTCTACTTGAACTTAGTGTTTCCAACCCTGGGAAAAAAGGCTCTAAGCTTGCCTCCCAGGTTCCCGCAGCGGAGTTTGTTATGGAGTCCTTCGGAAATGCACGCACTCTATTCAACCCCAATGCATCGCGCTTTGGGAAATATACAGAGCTGCAATTCACGGAGAGAGGTCGTCTGTGTGGTGTCAAAACCCTAGACTACTATCTAGAACGCAATCGGGTCGCAGGAGCGCCGTCCGGAGAGAGGAATTTTCACATTTTCTATTACCTTGTGTCTGGAGCGACGCCTGAGGAGCGACAACATCTTCATCTACTCGATAAGTCTACCTATCGATATCTTGGCCAGCGCACTACAATAGCTGGTGGGAGGGCCGAGGATGATGCTCAGCGCTTCGACCAGCTCAAAGTTGCGCTAAAAGCCATTGGCTTTTCCAAGCGGCACGTCGCCCAGACTTGCCAATTGATTGCAGCTATCCTTCATCTAGGCAACTTGGAATTCACGATCGACAGGCATAGGAATGAGGACGCGGCGGTTGTCAGGAATACAGATATATTGGATATCGTAGCCGAGTTTCTAGGGGTCCAGCCTCATACCCTCGAATCAGCTCTGTCGTACAAGACCAAACTCGTCAAGAAGGAGCTCTGTACTGTTTTCCTGGATCCTGATGGCGCGTCTGACAACCGTGACGACTTAGCCAAAACTCTTTACTCATTGTTGTTCGCATGGCTAAATGAACACATCAACGAGCGGTTGTGCAAGGACGACTATGCTTCGTTTATCGGTCTTTTCGATCTTCCTGGTCCTCAGAACCTCACCTCTCGACCAAACTCCCTTGATCAGTTTTGCGTCAACTTTGCAAATGAAAGATTACATTTCTTGATCCAGAAGCAGCTTTTTGAGGCACATGTTGCTGAATACAATAGTGAAGGTATCTCACGTTATGTTCCTCATCCTGCTTATTTCGACAACTCCGAATGTATTCGCCTCCTCCAGAATATGCCTGGTGGCCTTATTCATATTATGGATGACCAGGCAAGGAGAATGCCAAAGAAGACCAATCACACCATGATAGAGGCGTTTGGGAAGCGTTGGGCCAACCATTCCTCATTCAAGACCGGTTCTATGGACCGCTCAGGCTTCCCGACATTTACGGTTAGTCATTTCGATGGCGCGGTTACCTACTCCTCCGAGAACTTCCTTGAACGCAATCTTGATGCTCTCAACCCCGATTTTGTGTCATTGCTTAGAGGTTCTATGGCGGAGGGAATGCCAGGCAACGGTGATGGTTCTGGTTCTATGAATCCCTTTGTCCAGGGATTGTTCTCCGCTAAAGCAATTGCAACTCAAGCACATCCTCGAAATGAAGATACCATTGTTGCCGCTCAACAGCCCATCAAGCCCATGCGAGCACCGTCTACTAGGCGTAAAAACACTGTCAAGCGAATGCCTACAGTGAAAGAAGGTGATATTGACGGCGACGACAAAGACGAGGAAGATCACAACGCACAATCTCGTGGCATTCCTTGTGTTGCGGGCGAGTTTCGTGCGGCTCTGGATACTCTCTTTGAAACACTCGAAGAAAGTCAACCCTGGTTCGTGCTGTGTATCAATCCTAACGATTCTCAGCTTCCGAATCAACTAGAGGGTCGGAGCGTCAAGGGCCAGGTCAGGAGTCTTGGACTGACTGAAATCGCGAAAAGATGTGTTGCTGTGTTCGAGGTCGGGATGACACCTGAGGAGTTTGTCCAGAGATATAAAGATGGATTAGACGTTTCTGGTGTCAATGAGGGGACTCCGCGCGAACTTCTAGAGCAGGCACGTACAGCTAATGGTCTGGACGACAAGGACATTGTGATTGGCCAACACAAAGTTTGTCCACCCCACTCATCAGGATTGCGATCACACTGACACACATCATAGGTCTTCCTTTCTCAATGTGCATTCCACCTCTTTGAGGATCAACTCCGCGCTGTTGATAGCGAAGAACAAAAACGCAACCGCTTACGCGATGCTGAAGCTGAAGCTGGTCTAGATCCCCGAGGCATCGCGGATCCCTATGCGCCGTATCCATCACCCAATGCAGAAGATACACCGTGGTCAAGCGGTTACAATGATGCTTTCCATGCTTCTAGTCAGGCTTTACCCCTTGTTGCGAATGCATCCCCCTTTCAGCGCGCCGATATCTACGACGATGCCTATGATGGGCGATCTGTCCAGAGCGACGATTTCGATGGTCGAAGTCGTCTCACTTCTAACAGGGACGATACTGCTTCGAATTATGGCTCAGAATCTTATGCACCCTCCCGGAATATGTTCCAAAATGCTGAGAAGAGGGGTTTGATCAACGATAAGGATCAACTAGCTGGGGAAATTCAAGAAGGCGAAGTGACAGAGACCGTGAAGGAGTCTTCGGCCAGGCGAAGATGGGTAGCTCTTTGTTGGATCCTAACATGGTGGGTCCCTAGCCCTCTTCTCACCTGGGTTGGTCGGATGAAACGCCTGGATGTCCGCCAAGCATGGAGAGAAAAACTTGCCTTGAACCTCATCATTTGGTTTCTCTGTGCTTGCGCTATTTTCGTGATCGTGTTCTTAGGCGATCTTATCTGCCCGAAAGAGCATGTCTTCAACACTTCCGAGCTAGCATCTCATGGCTTCAAAACCAATCCTGGTAGTGTTTATATCGGCATTCGAGGGGAGGTCTTTGATCTGGGCGCTATCGCCGGCAGACATACCAGAACTATTGGTGTGGTTCCACAGAATGATGTTCTCAATTATGGTGGAAAAACTGCAGATGACCTTTTCCCTGTGCAGGTGAACACCCCTTCCTTACTTTTTACTGATCGATAACTTACTCCTTGCTTAGGTTAGCGCTCTTTGCGATGGAACTGATGGGGCAGTGAGCCCCTTTGTCATACTGGAAAACAAGAATGTCACTGAACGCAATGCGATCTACCATGATTTCCGAGCCTTTACCAATGATTCGCGACCAGATTGGTACTTCGAGATGATGACCACTCTGCGTTGGAACTATCGCGTCGGTTTTGTAGGTTATACGCCCAAGGAACTGAGAAACCTGGCTTCCAAAGGAAAATCGGTGGCAATTTACAAAGGGCTCGTCTACGATATGACATCATACATCAGCAATGGTCCCAGTCTAAATTCGCCGTGGGGTACACGGCCGGATCCCAATACTCCCGTTGACTTTATGGACTCCCACATTATAGACTTGTTCAAGACCAGTTCTGGCCAAGATATCACTAAGCAACTGGACTCCCTTGACATTGATTCCGCTGTTCTTGCCCGACAGAAAGTCTGTCTTCGAAATTTGTTCACAGTGGGGAAAGTGGACAATCGGTCATCGGTCCAGTGCCAGTTCTCAGAAACCATCCTACTCGTCATATCTGCTCTCATGGTGTCCGTCATCGCTTTCAAGTTTATTGCTTCTATCAACTTTGGCTCCGCTCGTGCGCCTGAAGATCACGACAAATTTGTGATTTGCCAAGTTCCTTGTTATACAGAAGACGAGAATTCCTTGAGAAGGACTATCGACTCCCTCGCACAATTGAAATATGACGACAAGAGGAAACTACTCCTCGTCGTCTGCGACGGCATGATCGTCGGCTCCGGAAATGATCGTCCTACACCCAGGATCGTACTGGATATCCTCGGATCTGATCCCAATCTGGATCCTGAGCCGCTGAGCTTTATGTCCCTAGGAGAGGGTGCCAAGCAACACAATATGGGCAAGGTGTATTCTGGTTTGTACGAAATATCAGGCCATGTTGTGCCGTATCTTGTTGTGGTAAAAGTTGGTAAACCTACCGAACGTTCGCGACCAGGTAACCGTGGTAAACGAGACACTCAGATGGTGATTATGCACTTTTTGAATAAGGTAAGAGATTGTTTACTTGTTCCGAATTCCATCGTTCTTGATGGCACTTAGGTCCACTTTAATGCTCCTATGAATCCTCTCGAGCTAGAAATGTATCACCAGATCAAGAATGTCATTGGAGTAAATCCGACGTTCTATGAATACATATTCATGGTTGACGCAGACACGACGGTGGATCCGTACTCAGTTAATCGACTTATCTCGGCGTAAGCAATCTATCTTGTTCATTATATTTGATGGAGTCTGACTTAACTCCAGCATGATTCACGACAAGAAGCTGCTGGCTGTTTGCGGAGAAACATCACTCGCGAACGCCAAGCAATCCATCATCACAATGATGCAGGTTAGTTACTTCCGACCTCTAGGCTCAACATTTTATCGAGGTTCTGGTCTAGGTCTACGAGTACTTCATCTCGCATCACATGGCGAAAGCATTTGAAAGTCTGTTCGGTTCAGTTACTTGCCTTCCTGGATGTTTCACCTTGTATCGCCTGAGGACGCCTGACACACACAAGCCCTTACTCATCTCCAACCAGATTATCCAAGACTACTCTGAAAATCGAGTTGATACACTCCACATGAAGAACCTACTGCACCTTGGCGAAGATCGTTATTTGACGACACTTTTGCTCAAGCATTTCCCCCTATTCAGGACTCAGTTTGTTCGAGATGCCCATGCATACACTGTAGCGCCGGATGACTGGAAGGTCTTACTGTCTCAGAGGCGACGATGGATTAATTCAACAGTACACAATTTGGGCGAGTTGATCTTCTTGGAGCAACTCTGCGGATTCTGCTGCTTTTCTATGCGATTCATCGTCATGATTGATCTATTATCCACCATTGTTCAGCCTATTTCGGTTGCTTATGTGTGTTTTATTATTTTAAGACCTCGCTTTGTTTACTGACTTATAATCTTTAGATCGTCTACTTGGTTATTCTTCTTGCTACCAAGTCTGGACCTGACCCCACACTGT
>CEMT01388543.1:79105-121345 GCA_900068985.1 Pterula multifida
GCATAAGAATGGAATATTAGTATACAGCCTTGGACATCTAATCAATGTTTCTTTGTTATGAGCATGGCTATCATTTGTTACTGCCTGCGTTACGTTTCTTACCGCCCAAATACTTCCCTTCAAAGCCAGGTCGTGATTTTGCCTTTCTCTTCTCATTTCTCCTATCATGCCGCATGGCAATGTTGTCCGACCGCTTCTTCTGCTTAGCTGCCATGTCATTAACCAGACGCTCTCTCCTCTCATCCCTAGCTCGATCAATCAACAAAGACTCAAAATAGACGTATGTGCCACGAACCATGCTTTCGAACTCTTCAATTTTTCCTTTTCCTTACGCTTCGCTGCCTTCTTCAGACGATTTTCATCGTCTTTGATCTTCACACCTTCCAACCTTGCCTCGGCCTTGCTCCATGTATTTTTCTCTTCGATCAGTTTCCTCTTGTCTTCGGGTAACGCCGCAAGCTTTTCCTTGCGAGATGCTAGTTGCTCCAGGGCCTGTGAAGGATTTTGTGATACTTTGAGATCTATTCCCTTCCGCTTAGACGAAGATGGAGGGATAGTAGCATAGGAAACTGTAGTTAGAGCAGACGTTAGCGATTCAGTAGGTTGTCGTGCATCTGGAACAAGAAGCTGTGTCTATGAAAGAATATAACCAAGTGAGACCCAGACTCATTGAGCTTGCGGAGAACATACCTGTGTATGTTTGCCCTTATCTCGCGCTTCGTGTTTCTTGCCCTTAGACTCCTGTTCTCTTTTAATCTTTTCTTTTGTCTCTTTTCTCCTACGTTCCCGCAAAGCAGCCCTTTGTTTTCGTCTCTCCTCTAACAATTCGTCCTTATCTCCAGCTTCGTTCCCGGCATTGCGATTCCGTAGGGCAGCCATGCGAGCATGTAGTTTCTGACGAAGCCCTGCGACACCTGAGGTAACCGGCATAGGGAGAAGCTGAGGAGGCACATCGCTTATATCTTGCCGGAATGTTTCGTCGATGTCCATTTCCATCGAAACAGCTTCTTCGTCTTCAGAATCGGCAGAAATCGCGTCTTTCTGGCTATTCTTAGCTGCTTCCTTTTGGATATCAAGGACTGATTTTACATTAGAGGGATCTAACTAGATAAAGCGAATGAACATATCATCGCAGTAGAATAAGAAATGTCAAACACACTTTCTCTCGACGGGCCTTCTTAGAGGCTTCTTTTATGACCTGCTTGGGTGTCGTCTGCTTTTTACTGTGCTTATGATACTTGGAAACGATCTGTGTGAGCATTGGAGAGAAGCCAAGTATTAGCGGGGCAAGTTAAAGACATGCTTGATACGAGATAAAAACACGCCTGTTCATCTGTAAGCTCTGAGGATAGATAATATCTGGCAGGGATGAGCTTCAATAGCGACTCGAATATCTCGTTGTGATGTTCTAAGGATTGTCTTAAAGAGGGGTTTGAGGTCGCCATTGAAGCCAAAGTGGCAAAATTATTGATCTGACTTGCCTACTGAAGCCTCTTACATAATTCGGTAAGCCTGCTCCAATTGCTACGCTCAGGTACTTCGAGCAAATAGCAGCTCACAAATATATGTCTCTAGATTAATCACACAGATGATAATCCGTATGGCATTGTATTCCTATGGAACGTTGTGTAAAAGTACAGTGATGCTTGCGTTATCGTAAAGAGATGCCATGAATCAACCGAATCGTAAGTTCGTAGTCAAAAAACGCGAATAAAACGAAAATTAGTAACTGTAAGCGGCAATAACGCCGAAATTATTGAATGAGGTAACGCCAAGAAGGGGGAAAGCAAGGAAGGGAGAACAAGAAACAGAAAAAGATGAGTATATATTACTGGCCGGACCATTCACCTGCAGAAGCCAAGGTAGCAAATACCCCTCTCTTCTCGACAAGGGAGGCGTACGTGCCACTTTCCACGACGCGACCTTCGTGCATAACGACAATCCGGTCACACGTCTGCATCGCCTCTAAGTTGTGGGTAATCATAATGGTGGTCCTGCCTATTTTGGCTCGTTTTATCGTGTCCAGCACGACAGCCGTGTTGGATGAGTCCAGAGAGGACGTGCATTCGTCAAGAATGAGTATTCTGGATGGCCGAGCTAGGGCACGAGCGATGCATACCCGTTGGGCCTGCCCACCAGAGATAAGTGATGCATTTTCACCGACCAGAGTATCATATGCTTGGGGAAGAGACATGATGAACTCGTGAACATTGGCAGCCTTAGCAGCTGTTCTGATATCCGTTGGCGATATTCGTTTGTTCCCGTACGAGATATTGTCGGCGATGCTAGCGTTGAATAGGGTAGGATTTTGGCTGACCACAGAAACATGATTCCGTAGATATTCAACGTCAATGGACTCCAGGTCGTAGCCCCCGATCGTGATTTGTCCGCCCTCTGGCTTGTAAAGCCGTTGCAGTAAGGAGGCAATAGTAGATTTACCCGACCCAGAGGCACCCACGACTGCGACGCACTCGCCTTCTCGAAGGCGGAGATCAATTTGCTTAAGTACAGGAACTTCAGCGCGCTCGGGGTAAGAGAAGGAGATGCCATCAAGAGCGATAGACCCGCGTAGGTTAGGGCGCTGTGAGCCATGAGATTCATCAGTGTCAGTCGAAAGTTCTAGTAATCGGTTGAAATCGCTAGTAGCCTGCATGGCTTTGGCAATCTTTGATGCTACAAAAATCGAGATTAGATTGTATCCTTGAAACCAATACGCGGCACAAGCTTACTGAAAGCCAGAAGTTGAGAGCCTATTGTGACAGTGAATACGACCAAGTTCAAGACTTGGACCATCTGAAGGTACGTGTAGGTGCCTTTAGAGACTAGTACTGCACCAACAAAGAACAAAACCGCCTCCGCAAGATAAATCAATGCAGTAGCGACTCCATAGGTGCATCCTTCCACAAGAGCGCCCTTAACGCCAGCAAACAAAGCGTCCTCGGTGGCTTTTGTGAACCGCGCTTGAAAAACTTTCTCAAAGGACATTGCACGGATACCACGGATGTTGGTGATAGCCTAAAGAGGGCGAGTGAGTATCATGTTGAAGGGAAACGATTGATAGCAAAGTACCTCGTAGTAGCCCTTAGCAATATCTTCCCTCTTCTGCTTGTTGATAGCTTCCACCTTGTTTACTAGCTTCGTCTGGATTGCCATTACGCCTGCAAACACAGGGGCAATAGCGAATCCAACAAGAGTGAGTTGCCATCCAATAACAAGTGCCCAGATCAACCCAACGGAGAGCATAGTAACGACGACGACTGATTGTCCAAGAACAACAGCAATCAAGTTCCTAGCATCCTCACCATCATTCACCATGATTTGAACAATGCTGGCAGGGGAATTCGTGGACTTATCAAAGAACTTCTTGTCTTGGGAAAGAAGCTTACTGAAGGTCGTAAGACGGATGGATGATACCCAAGAAAGGGCAGTGGTCTCCATAATAAAGTACTTCAGTCCGAGTAAAAGACCATCTAGGGCGGCGATACCCAGAACAAGTCCACCGAAAAAATTGATCGTTGAGATGTTGGTTGCGCCGATGGAAACCTCAAATAAGAGTCGTGAGAGAAGAAAAGAGAAGATGGGTGTCATAGCACCACTACATAAGGCCACAAAAAGGCCCAATACGACCCATGGTTTTCCAGGAATGGTGGGATAGATCGCACGGAAGAGACCAAGGAGAGAGGGCTGAGCAACAGAGCTGTGTGCAGAAACCACTGGAGCATCATCGCCTGGTCGTTCAATCTTGATATTCATCGTCTTGGTATCGTCCCACTGTTTCCTAGAACCCTTCTCTGATCCAGGTCGACGTCCCGCTGCCGTGTTTGCGTTCCGCCTAACCATCGACTTCTCATTCTCAAAATCCTCATCGTCCATGACCATAGTAGAAGGGGTCTGAACAAATGTGGGGGACGATGGGGTGAACTGAAGGCTAAATCTGCGAGAGGTAACAGTGTGAGCAGGAGATGGTGGCTCTATCGTGAGACCCATAAAATTCGCAACGCTTGATCTCTTCCGAATTCGTTGGGAAGGGGGCAGCTCGGTGGAAAAGGCATTAGAAGGAACGAAACGAGAGAGTCGTTGAGCATCGCGGGCCGCACCAACGACATTGGTTGGCGGTGCGTTTTTGCCAGCGAGATCGGACACAACATCAAACATCCAATTACCAAGAGTGAGTGGCCGCATGGCAATGCTCTGATGCTTGCAATTGGTTGGAGAGGCAGGCGGGGGGATATCAAGTTCGTTCTGTAAAAGAGCATCTTCTGTATCGATAGTCTTCTCTGGCAGATAACCACCAGTCGCCAGTTGCTGGTTCAGCATGTCTGCGAAAACACCTCCGTGATCGTATTGCAGATCATATCTGTAGCCCTGCTCAACGACTTCTCCATTTTTGAGAACATAAAGGAAGTCCTTATCAGAGATCTGCGAGAGATCATGAGTGATAACTATGGTAGTCTTGCCCTTGCGCCAGCGCTTGATAGCCTCAAACACAAGAAGACGCGAGGTAGCATCCAGAGCGGAAGTAGCTTCGTCTAGAAGAAGATGTATGAAAACGGGCTGGAAAGATGAATAAACGAGATGTAATGCGCACCAAGGATCAGCACAAGAGGATCACGGATACAAGCACGAGCTATAGCTAGTCTCTGCCTTTGGCCACCGCTAAGGGCAGTCCCTCCGTTCCCAAGGACGGTTTCATAACCATTAGGAAGATCTCGTACAAACTCGTGCATAAGACCAATTCTGCAAGCCTCGATGACTTCTTCCCTTGAAACGACACGACTTCCTAAAGCACCAAGCGCAACGTTGTCATGCACGTTCATGTCGAACAAAATACACGACTGCGAAACAGCGGCAACGTGTTCCTTCATCCACGACTCTTCCAAGAAAGCGACATCCTGATCATCAAATTGAATGACGCCAGAGCTAGGATGGTAGAGTCGGAGGAGCAACTGAGCAATGGTTGATTTACCGCATCCCGAAGAGCCAACAATAAAAGTGGTTTCCCCGGCGGGAAGGAAAAGAGAGATATTGCGAAGTACGGGGACATCAGGCCTAGAAGGATAGGAAAAGCACACGTTGTGAAGAGAAAACTCTCCTGTGCACTTTTGTGGAACAATGCGACGGAGTGTGTTGGCATGGGTATTGAGACGGAAGGAGCGACGGGAAGGGACGGTGGAAATGGAATCGCGGGAATTATTGGATGATATCTCGTCATGTACTAGAGCGAGAAGAGAGGCCATTGCGAACTTGCCCTTTGCCAACGTGATGAACTGAGGGATGCACATTTGAAGGTTACTAGTCGCTGTAAGGCAGGCCCAGAAAACAGCCATAACATCGCCAGCCGGAACGGTGCCCTCGCGAACAAGCTTAGCACCAAACCAAAATGCTTGCACAAACATGCCCATCATGACAAACTGAGCAGTGCCTGACGTAATACCCCAGACGGCGTTCAAGCGACGGCCAGCAGCATTCATAGCCTTGACAATGTCCGAAAATACAGTATACTCGTACTTAGAGGCATTGAACGCTTTGACGGTGACGATGGCGGAGATGGCACGATCGATGAGAGTGCCTGCAGTAGCACTGTGTTCTCGCTCAAGAGCCACGAGAGGAGAAGCTAGACCTTGGGATAGTCCTTGAACAAGGACGAGGATGGGAACAGAGGAAAGAATGACCAAGGTAAGGGCCCACGATCGGGCAAAGGCGAGTCCCAGACAGGTAATGCATGTCGCCAAATATTGGGTTAAAAGCCCTGAGGCAAGAGAAGAGGCCAATCGGACGTCGTCGGTTTCACTGCGTACAATTAGACTGGTGAATGTTTGTAGATGATGAGTATAAAACACACCGAGAAAACTTTGACATCAGGCCACCAGCACCGAGAGCGCCGTGTTCACTGTCCTCGGTTTGGACGGAGCCTTCGGCACCCATCTTGGTATCGAACCAGTCCATACCCTTGCTAGTAACGGCTGCATAAACCTTGTTCCTCAAAGCAAGAACATTGCGTTCTCCAACTGATATCCAAAGGAAAGACGTGGTACTGCTCAAAACTAAGGAGCCGATGCCAAGACCAACAAGTTGTGCAGCTGATATTCCGATGCTCGATAAGAGGGCATGCTTATCTTCGGGAGTAGGGTTTGATAAAGGAAATTGGGCGAAAGCGTTGAAGACCTGGCCGATGACAACTGTCATAAACGGGGCAATAGCACCCGCTATAATCGACGAGGCGATTGCAGGGAGGATGAAGATATAGAACTGTGTGGTAGTAATGAGAGAAAAGAGAAGGGGGATGGAGGGGGATTTCTCGTAGTCAGGCATCGCGTGAAGAGTTCGTAAAGATGGAAGGAGGGAGTAAGGTAAAGAGGAAGGAGGAGTGTCTGCATTTCTTCCCTCATTTTCTTTTTGTTCAGTGTCGACGGACAATGCAAGCGCAAGACAATAAACACTTTTGTCATCACGTGATCCCATCATACTCACAACAATAAGATCGTTCTCAGTCTTTTGTTCTTTGCGTGCAATCCCAAATCACACTCTCCACCCTGCGCCCTAACTTTGTTGCTTGTGCTTAAGATCCCCATCAAGGGGTATGGCCCGAAATCCCCAACGCTAAGTCAGACGAGAAAGCAATGACTCGATGGGCTGTGCCGCCAGCATTATGACGGTGCATCGTTATGAAGTCGAAAAGCTGCTGCATGGAAACTAGCACAAGCTCAACGTTTAACACCCAGGAAGTCATATTATGAGTTCCGGAGTCGCCTCTTGAAAATACTTAGATGATCAGGCAAGCCCGTCGGAGAAATGCATCCTTGTCTTGTGTTTGCACACGGTGGAACCAAATATTGCACAGCCACGTTACCGAACTTGATTCATGTGACCGCGTCTTGATGTAAGGACTAAGTTACTCTCGACTCAACTCACTACTAGCACCTTTCGAGTCGGAGATAGTCATATTAACCAGGTCATATAAGTAATACAAGCGCTCAGGCCGTTATATCATTTACCTAAAAGGTTCGTCCGAGGCCCCTACAAATCCCACACTGATGTTCTTCGCCGACCAGTAATCCAAAAAAACCGCGGGGGACAGACCCTTCCCCGCCACATCCCCAGCATAGTCTGCCCCCGATCCTTGGATCTCCAGGTCGATATACTACTTGTGGGAGTCTTGGAACTGAATGTACAGCAGGTGTCCTCAGCGTCGAGGAGGAAGGATGTAGGCTGCAATATGATGAAGATGTATTTGGTAAGGATGGTGGATGACTAGACGTAGGAGATTGAGAATGCGCTCGGCGCAATGAGCTAATGTTACCCGATTGAGGCAGCGGTTTCTGGAATGTGTTAGGTCGAGAAGTCCCGGATGATGTGGGAGCGTAAACCAATGGTCCAGCATAAGGCTTGGCGTAGTTCGACCAGCACCTTTTGCATGGCGTTGATGGACTGCTGTGCTTGTAGCCCGTATTATCACCTTTGAATGAGAACAATTCAGAACACCACTGTCAAACACGACGCTATGAAAAAAATACAACATTTGCGGCACCAATATCCCTTCGGATATACAAGCATTCTCCCTTCATTGAGAAGAGGATGACCAGGCATAGGTATCCTCGTTGGTCGACCATCATCAGGTATCCCATTGCCGGAAGATGGGTTATCTCCGGGTGGTCGGCCCGGCGGAGGTGCATAACTGTGTTCGCTGCTTGTTACCGCGGATGATGAGGTGAGGGTTTCCGAAGACGGTCCCGTCCCAGCAGTATAAAAATCGCAAGCAAATTCCGACAGTGATCGGTGGCGAGTTGCTGTTGAAGGGCGAGGGGTTTGCGAGGGATGGGTAGGCGGTGGCGGGAATGATGCGGAACTGCTGTTGATGCCGTTGATGCTGTTACTAGTTGAATGCGATTGAGGAGGGATGGGAGAGCTCTGAATGGGATTGCTCGATGGGCGACCTGGTGGATGCCAGGTCGGTCTAAAGCTATTGCCACTGCCAGTAAATTGATCAATAATTTGATCCAGCAGCGAAGAACGGCCAGTAGATGACATCATCGTCGGACCAGTATGATTCATGTTCGCTGGTGGCAAGAAGCCTGTACTCTGGGCCGAAACAGGTGGTCTAGTTTGTTGAAACGACCTTGGACCATACTCCAGAGTGGTCTCACCCAGATCAGAAGCAGGAGTGGGCGTATATGCGGGTGGAAGCTCTTCCTCAAGCTGACTGCGATTGTCGAGCGGATCAGTAGAACGGAAAGATGGTGGAGCACCTGAAGTAGTTGACTGGCCAGTTGGTGCAGGAGACAGTGCAGGAGTTCGGAAAGGATTGTTGGAGGACATTTCCAAGTTATACAATAGCATATTGTGTGTACCCAGAAAGGCAAGCGCAGCACCCAGTGGTAGGCGCGGTCATGTGAGATCACATGTATATGATCAATGCATTTCGTCAGACGATTGAGATAAGATTCGGATCGGTTCAGTATATAACGCCTTACTCATCATTATTTGAACCGTATACATCTCCTCCCTCTCCCTCTCCCTCTCCCTCTCCCTCTTTCCAACACCATCTCATATCCTTTGTTTACAAATAACTTTTCTCTAAAAATTAATGGCGCACGTTCTCCCAGAACTCCCCTACAGCTATGATGCTCTCGAGCCTTACATCTCTAAGCAAATCATGGAACTTCACCACAAAAAGCACCACCAGACTTACGTGAATGCTCTCAACGCTGCTGAGGCCTCATACGCCAAAGCGTCCACTCCAAAGGAGCGTATTGCCCTCCAAGCCGCACTCAAGTTCAACGGCGGAGGTATGATGTCTTATTCTCACTCTTATGTCATCCACGCCATATCTGATATCATCAATTATCGATCCCCTTATCATATAGGACACATCAATCACTCTCTGTTCTGGAAGAACCTAGCCCCTTCCACCAATGGAGGTGGTGTTCTCAAGGATGGCCCCTTAAAACAGGCCATTGAACAAACTTTTGGCTCTGTCGATAACTTTAAGAAGGAATTCAACGCTGCTACCCTTGGCATTCAGGGCAGTGGTTGGGGCTGGCTTGTGGGTTCTCTCAACGATTTGTCTAGATGTCGTATTAATATTCTGCTCAGGGTGTTTCCCCAACCACTAAGCGACTTGAGATCGCGACCACCCCTAACCAGGATCCTCTCCTTCACCTAGTTCCAGTAATTGGCGTCGACATCTGGGAGCACGCTTTCTACCTCCAGTACCTCAATGTCAAGGCTGATGTAAGTTTTACTAATTTATTACCCATCGCCATCTCAAAGTAGCTGTTGGATCATAGTACTTGAACGCTATCTGGAATGTCATCAACTTCGATGAAGCTGAGCAGCGTTTCAGCACTGTTTTTGAATCGAAATTGTGAAGTTTGTAAGGAATGTCAGAAGGAAACTAGCTTGTAATGTATCCGAACAGTGTAAAGATTTAACCCTGTGGGCAAATCAACTACTCCTATTGGTTTCAACAGGGAATTGCATCGATATCAATGACGTCATACAGTCTGAACAAGGTAGAATTTTCGTTAGTTGTCTATGACCTCTAAGCTTGGTGCCCAATGAGCGCCTTGAGTCTGGGCCACAGACTCCCTATTTCATATCTTCTGGTGTCGTTCTCTTGGTGGAATAATGTGATAAGTACTAATGCGGCAGACTCACAGTTTAGTCAAACTAAATGGTCCGATTGTTTATTATACTTTAATCTGATTGTGTGCGCCTTCGGAAGACTAGCATTTTCAGTCGATTGTGGCGATGGATGACACTTTTCAAACGTCGGTTCCGGTGGTAACCGTTGTACCTGACGTAAGCACAATATCTGTCTATTGTTACATGAAGGGAAGACACTCTTCGGTAACAGGCGTTCCCATGTCTGCTTCTGACAAGGTCGTAGAGGGAAATGTGCAGAAGGACTAGTAGCGAATGCACATTTGTCTTGAGCGGGTATCATAACGTCTGAGATCTCAGCTCCCACAGTGGCAGTGTGCCTCGCCATTGAGAACACACCGGATGCGCTCTGTTATGACCAAAGCTGACTCGGAACTTGGCCTTCAATACAAACTGACAGGGGCATAGCATTTCACCCTTTCCAGGCTGACTCGGTTCGAGGCATATATAAAGGCTTTCCCCAACATTCCAAGCACTGTCATCTTCAATTTCCAAACCACATCTGACTGTAAACACCATGGCTCGAACTAAGGCATCCTCGTTCTCTCCTAAGGCTGTCTCGACGGTAAATATCATGCCTTCCTTATTCGCTTGATATCGTATGAACCATAACTTTGCATAGACATTTCGAGAGGAAGCTACTAGCAAGGGGATGACACCCCGAATGGCAAAGCTATACGCACAGAGGATTGTTGAGAAGATCAAGGTCAGTTCTCGTCCACAATCCACTCGAGGACCGAGTTCAAAATGATCACATAGGACGAGAAGAACACTAGTCTAGTTCGCCGCAATCCTGGCCGCATGGATGGAGTGCAGTGGAGGGGCGCCTCCTTCACCTGTCCGGCCCAGGTCGACGACTCCCATCTAGATGCTGACAGTTTAGATGATGACAATGATAATTATGAGTCTGAGTTCGACTGCGATAACTGGAGACAATCTGGTGACGGAATGAATAAGACACCACAGAGACAGGAATTCACCGTGTCTTTACTTGAGATAGCAACACAAGCCAAGCCAAAAGGTGAGGACGATTCCCTAGGTGTCAGCCAATCGTAGGCTAAACTTTGAATATCAGGAGTAGCCAAACACTTCGAGATCATTGCAGGTGTTCCTAAGGTGATTGCTCTAGATGACGACCCAGAGGATTGGAAGCGTGTTGAAGATGATTGGGAGGATCTGGAACCAGAGACGGGTCTTCCAAGCGAGCCGAAACCAGCAAGAAAGACATACTCAGCGGTGCTGGCAAGCGGATAACGAAATTTAATAGCGTGTTTTGTGAAGCGTTCCTGTCTGATACCCTCCGTGATAGTCGCTGTATTGTATTGTCTTACCTATACCGATGTTATACAATCCTTCGCTAGATGTTTTGCGGGCAGTTGGCCTCTTACCCCGAATGAGATTGTGCCTGACTTCAACCGTCCTCATCCTGTACATCATCCGCGTCCTCATCACTATCGTCCTCGTCACTATCGTCCTCGTCACTATCGTCCTCATCAGGAGGGAGCGACATCATGTCGTTAAGACTGTGGTTGTTGTTAGTAAGTGGTGGTACAGAGCCTGCGATCCTACCAATGAATGAATGGGCGCAATACCGTGGCAACCCTTTTCAGCTCATACTTGAAGTTGGAATCAAGAACCTGTTCATCTTTGAAGCTATGGATGATCAAGCCAAATAAGTTGCGGAATAGAACGGGATGGCCCTAAGCTCTTACTGGTGCACCACGGCCAAAGAACGACACTTCAGTAGATCGATGTCGCTAGTAAACAGTCAATTTCCCTGATCTGAGCCAGTCTGACAATGCAATTCAAATTCACGGATGGTCCTTATTTATTCCCTTGGGAGCAACCTTTAGTTGATCCTCTGAACCGAAGATGCTTTGCCTCTTTCCTTCAGGATGAGGTTCCGGCTTTCCGAAGTGGGCAACAAAAGTTGGTTCCGAGATGATAGAACGGAGTCGGGCAGAGGACCTCTGGATAGATGCTCTGCGGGACAGAGCACCAATGAGCGGAATGTCGGCAGCAAGTAAAACAGTTATTGATACGTCAAAATCGTACCTGATATTCTGCAAGTCTTGTCTCTCTGGTTGCCACGCCCCACCTGCGATTATGCTTTGGTTGCCTGGCTTGACTTGAAAGAAGGGAGGCAATCAAATCTTCTGAAAACATGGATGGAGATAGGTCTAACTCATTCTATTGGCCATTTAGATGTAGATGCCGGACCGAGATGTAGAATGTATGAGGATCTCACATATGATCTGTTGGGCGGTTTTCAATCAGATGTAAATCAACTATGGCAATGGCTAGGCTCACAGAAAGCAAAATGCCCCTTTCGACCGCTTCTTGATGTGCTTGCGGAAAATCCTGTTTTGTAAGGTGTTTTGTCTGTCTTGAAGCGGATCTTTGAGTTATAAATCAAGTAAGAGCCGGGAATGTATTGACATATGGAGACACTGTGAGCTTACATCATTGTATATCCTGTGAATTATATCCTGTAGGCGGGGGATAAAAGCTTCAGTTGAATTCAAATGCCCCTAACTTACTCTCGAGGGTAGGTAAGGAATTTGAGGATCAGCTTCAATGAGTAGTGGAGTGAACTCGTCTATGAAATCTTTCCACTCTTTTTCTGCTAGTCTGAAAACTGGCTCTAAAGAATGGTTCGTGAGTTAAATCGCTAGATCATGTACGATGCAGACAAACCACGCAGTTTAAACCTGAAGCGCAAGATATCAGATACTTGGCAAGGGGAACGCGAGATATGTTGTGTACATACCATTTGCGATCATTGTTCTCCGGTTTGGCCAATAACGCGAGAAACTTCAGTGTATTCTGAGAAATTTGCCCGGGTGGAACTTGAGAATGCACGAATGAGCTTGATTAGCGTCAACAATGATATCAAGTGCAGTTCACCTCTACCCGTCTTGGGTGCCTGTACCACTGTTCCCACAATCTTCTGGCCTTCCTTTAGCTGTAGATCTCCCTCTTCTTCTGAGCTCACTTTATCCTTGGCAGTATTGCGACGTTTACGTTGAGTGTTTGCTTGTTTGCGAGGTGAAGCCTTACGTTTCTTAGTCCGCTGGGGTTCAGAGTCCTGGTCTAAAGCATCACTGTCGCCAGAGTCCTCTTGGGGTTCATAATCCTCTACATCAGAGTTCTCAGAGGATGACTTCGTGGATTTATTAGTGGTGTGTATTTTTTTGGGTGATTCATGTTTTCTTTTGGTAGACCGAGGTGGCATAAGGTCGCGACAAATATGGGCAGGCGCGGGGAGTCAGAAGAGTAAGTAAAAGATGTCGACTCACGTGAGCGCTCTTTGATATCAAATTATTATAATCAATCGATGAAATCTTGAATCACATCAATCTTAAACAACTCTGGGGTATGCCAAGAGGGTTTTGCGCATTTGAACCCAACCGAGTCCAATCCGTCTTTCGATCTTGGAATGAACCATCAACCGCCCATTGAGAATACATATGTGTAGTATGTGGCACTATGATCTTTGCTTCTCTTGCGGCGGGGGCTAGATGACGTGACCGTTCAAGTGGTTTGTTTGGAGAAACTAACATGGACCTTTGATCGAGTTGATAATCAGCTTTCCCTTAAATGAGATTCACTCTGTCCGCCTGACAGGGCGGGGGTCGAAATGCAGACATATATAAGAGTTGGTCTCCTGCTCCATTCCTTCCTTAACGCTTAACTGTTAACAGCCATGGCCGAGACTCCCAAGATTCCTCTGCGCCCCATCGCACCTCGCGTCAATTCAAACAAGAAACCTCATGTCGGCCCCGACATCGACGCTTATCGGTCTCTGCATTCGATGACAATCGGCCATGAATCCGACCAGTGGTGGGCAGAGGTGAGCTCAGAATAATTTGATAATCTTAGCCAAATTAGCTGAGCAAAGAAATCAGAAAGCAAACGAGTTCCTTTACTGGGATCGCCCTTTTAAAACCATCCGCTCAGGTGGTTTCGAAACGGGAGACATCGCTTGGTTCCCTGAAGGCGGTTTGAACGCATCCTACAACTGCGTTGACCGTTGGGCTTTCAAAAACCCGAACAAGGTAGCGTTCATCCCCGATTCCCTATTAACGTATCGAACTCATTAATGTCCAAGCCCGCAATCATCTACGAAGCTGATGAGCCAAGCCAAGGCCGAGAGATAACTTATGCTGAACTGCTTCGCGAAGTTTCCGCTCTCGCAAATGTTCTCAAATCGTTCGGCATCAAGAAGGGGGACACCGTTTCCGTCTACCTTCCTATGGCTTGGCAAGCCGTAGCCGCCTTCCTTGCTTGTGCTCGTTTGGGGGCTATTCATTCCGTTGTTTTCGCTGGTTTCTCCGCAGAATCTCTGCGAGATCGTATTCAGGATTGCCAGAGCCGCGTCCTTATTACAAGTGACGAGGGAAGACGTGGTGGTAAAACGATTGCTACCAAAGCGATCGTAGACGCTGCCCTCAAGGAATGCCCTAAAGTCGAACATGTCCTGGTTCTCA
Organism: Pterula multifida; assembly: GCA_900068985.1. Classification (NCBI taxonomy): domain Eukaryota; kingdom Fungi; phylum Basidiomycota; class Agaricomycetes; order Agaricales; family Pterulaceae; genus Pterula; species Pterula multifida. The sequence goes on from CEMT01388543.1 coordinate 93,259, forward strand.
AGCGTACGGGAAACCAAGTCCCATGGACGGAAGGCCGTGATAGATGGTGGCACGAAGAATTAGCCAAGGTGCCAAGTTACTGTCCTCCAGAAATCATGGCTGCTGAAGACCCTCTCTTTATCCTTTATGTGAGACAACTAACCTATTGCATTATGTGGTCTTTCCGTCTTACATTTGTTTTCAGACCTCAGGATCAACCGGAAAACCCAAAGGAGTGGTCCATACCACCGGTGGTTACCTGTTGTGTGCCGCGTTGACCGTGAAGTACGTCTTCGACGTCCATCCAGATGACAAGTTCGCATGTATGGCCGATATCGGTTGGATTACTGGACACACGTATGCTCACATCCCTGACTACTTACACACAACGTGATGCTCAAACTCTCTTACCCAGGTACATCGTATACGGTCCATTAGCACTTGGTGTCACAACTACCGTATTCGAATCCACGCCAGTATACCCCACTCCTTCCCGATACTGGGAAACTGTGCAGAAGCACAAGTTGACGCAGTTCTACTCATCACCAACTGCGATCCGACTTCTTCGACGTCTTGGGGCTCATCACCTCGACGGTCATGATCTCAGTAGTCTGCGTGTGCTAGGAAGTGTCGGCGAGCCTATCAATCCTGAAGCGTGGGAATGGTACAACGAACACGTTGGCAAAAATCAATGTGCTATCGTGGATACTTTCTGGTCTGTATTTAGATCATATTCCTCATCCGACTGATTCCCATGAGACTCTCCTAGGCAAACAGAAACAGGTTCTATTGTTGTGACCCCCTTCCCTGGTGCTATCCAGACGAAGCCTGGCTCCGCGACTGTGCCATTCTTTGGTATTGAACCCGCCTTACTGGACCCTCAGAGCGGACAGGTTAGGGACTCTCCTTCTCTTCTGCTTAATTGCCTTGACTGAACATAAATGGTACAGGAAGTCCATGGAAATGAGGTCGAGGGTGTGCTTGCGCTTAAGAAACCCTGGCCTTCTATTGCAAGGACAATCTGGGGTGATCATCAGAGATATCTGGAGACATACATGAAGGTGTATATCTCACGCTCATCATGCCTGTTGGTCCCATATCTCATTGATTTTGAAGCCATATCCTGGTTACTTCTACACTGGAGATGGCGCTGCTCGCGATGATCACGGCTACATCTGGATCAAAGGTCGTGTTGACGGTCAGTTCTTCCTTCTTTTTCTTGACCGCCTTGGCTTAGCAACTTTTTTCTCACAAGATGTCATCAATGTTTCTGGTCACCGTTTGTCGACAGCAGAAATCGAGAGTGCTCTCATTGTACACAAAGGAGTCGCCGAAACCGCTGTCATCGGGACTGCAGACGAATTGACAGGACAAGCTGTTTATGCATTCGTGACGCTCAAACCGTAAATTGCCTTGTTCTTACATGAGTGTGACGCTTATCTTTGTCTAATAGTGAATTTGCGTATGACCCCTCGAACGAGGGGGGACTGGCCAAGGAACTCAGTCTTCAAGTCAGGAAAGTTATTGGGCCTTTCGCTGCCCCAAAGAAGATCTTCGTTGTCAGTGATCTTCCAAAGACACGAAGTGGCAAGGTGAAGACCCGGATTATTTCTAATGACACACGCACCATGTATTGAACGGAATATCACCAGATCATGCGCCGTATTATAAGGAAAATTGTTGCTGGAGAAGGCGACCAGCTCGGGGATCTGAGCACTGTGGCTGAACCTGGTGTTGTAGATGTTATCAAGAAGAAAGTTGCAGAATCGTCGTAAGAGCGATCTGTTATGTACATGTCTCCGGACTGGCTAGCACCTGTCTACCCGTTGCTGTTGTAAAATACCTTGTCTGCTATGTTTGTAATATTCGTTGAATTTGACGCTTTCTAAATGACCCGATGAAATTACTGGAAGGACAGGAGAGTTTCCATTGCCGAAAGGCAAGTGGATGCCAGAAGAAGGGACAACGAACAGCTGTTATCATTGCAATAATTAGAACACTTGTGAGCCAGTCTCTTCGCACCAACATACGAAGCATCCTCTCCGCAGCAGATTGTATTATTGTAGCGCCAGATTTTAGTTGAACTTTGCTACTTTTTCTGTTCAGAACGCGGGACATAGTATTAGCAATGGGGATATCATATTATTTGTTCGTTGTGGAACTTGTGGTGCGTGGAAGACATGGAAAATCATGTGCGCATGGATACTCAGCAGAGCCTCGCTTACAATACTAGAGTCGACTCAGGAACATTTGGTACAATTGCGCAATAAGCTACATATACCGTTACGGTATAGAGTAATCCGAGTGACCAGTGCTTTGACACGTGATAGAAGACACCCTCTGGACCCTCTACAATTTTACTTCAAGTTGTGCTTGAACTGCTTCCTCTACTTTTTCTCGTTGCTTCATCACTAATACTGGACTTGTGCTTGTTCAGCACTCTGACTCTGAGCCTTACTTATCAGCTTTCTCATCCATGTTTTCTTGTGCAAGGAACAACAGCCTCAGGGTGCTGAGTCATAGTGATCATGTGCTAGTATGGCGAAACTTAAGCGTTCCATATAAATACCGTTCACTCGCTGCAAGATCTGCTATCATCAACATCTCCTCTCCTTATCGCAGCTTCTCTAACACCCAATCAAGAAACATGGCTGAAGCAACAAAATTGGTTGAGCCAATCAACTCTTTCAGTGATTTTCAAACGATCGTATGGTCACACATCCATCCTAGTGTCTTTGTGCTCATGTGTCTGTCATAGCTCAATGAGAATGAGTCAGTTGTCATCGATTTCTGGGCGACGTGGTGTGGACCATGCAAGGTCATCTCCCCCATTTTTGAAAAATTATACGGCCAAGTTACTTCTGGTGTAAAATTCTACAAAGTCGACGTCGATGAACAACAAGAGATCGCCAGAGAAGTGGGAATTCGCGCGGTATGATTTTGTTTCGAGTTGACTTACTGTCTATCATTTGCTGACCATCCTGGTATTCAGATGCCCACTTTCATACTTTTCAAGAAAGGTATAAAGGTCGATGAACTTGTTGGTGCCGCCCCTAAACAACTCGAGGTTAGCTAGCCTGACATAGCTTCACTACACTACTGACGTTGTTTTTCATCCAGGCTCTTGTCATGAAGGCATAGCCTTAGTAATTATCAATGTTAGTAAATGTATCGTCTTCTCTCTCGTATGAGAGCTAGAATCTATAGCCCTGTACTTTAGTTGCTATACTTCATCAAGAATTGCGACCTGTATAGACCAAACAACCTGCAAAGCCAGATCCATGATCATAAATTTGAAGACAAATGTCACGGAAGCTGCCAAAGACAGTAGCATATATTATGAGGTTGTCGGTCTACTACAGGTTAAGTTCGGTTTCTTTGTTTGGTATATCTTTGTACTGCTTCGCCCACTGTAACGCAAGTTCAGCACGAAAGGTCGGACTTGAATAAATAAAAAAGAGTATACCCTCTGTGACAAGATAGGCTTTTGCGGAGGCATGTATCTTAACTATTCTGCAGGTGAGTGACGCAGCTCTCCATACGGTGAAACGTAGAACGAACTTCATGGTCTGAAGAGACGACGAAAGCAGCATAAGTGATGGCGAGTATTCCAGCAGACGCAATAGCGGTGTTTGTTCTCCAGTTGGATGGTCTTGTCCACCAACCACCTAGAATGGGGTGTACATATAAGTCGATACGGAATTGGGTTAGCGTAAGAACAGACCAGCTGGTGACCAAACTTGTTTTGGGTAAGGATATCTAGCGCCTCCGCCCTTGGAAATATAATGTGAGAGGCAACTTATGTGGAGGAGGGATGGAATAAGGACAGACCATGGTATGCGAGAAGAAGATTGGCTGGGTTAGGGTTAGGGTTAGAATACATGTCCGGGTCATCAAGCTAGCCGGAGACTTGAATACAACGACTACCTCGCTGGTGCTACTGACTGGGACATCAACTTGCTACTGACAACATTCTCGAGACACCATTACTCATACTATGTGGAATTCTGTCTGCAGTAGACGCAAAGGCATACTGAAGACCGCTGGCGCTCTTGGCGGTGTTTATCTCGCCACTAGATTCATCTCACAGCGGCTCGACGACATGCGACAATCCGTCGTCCAAGACCGCATAGCACGCGAAACGTACGAATCTATGATACTTGCATGCTTCGCTTACTTCCATCTAACTTTATTCTCTGGTATTTTCTTCAAGACTCCGACGCAGATACCAACAGACCCTGGAGGATATCTCATACACTGTCATGGCGATGCTTCCCACCCTCGCAGAGCAAATCTTAAACGGCATGGACGTGGAACAATTAACTTTCGAACTGAAAATGAAAAGCACTTCCAAGACGAAAGCAAGGCCTGCCTCACCTGAGATAAATAATGCGGCACCAAGTTCATCCTCAGATTTCTTGATACCCCGTAGCCTATCTCGGACCAGGGACGACGAAACTCGCTCAGAAGCCAGTACAGACTCTATAGCCACCACAACTGATTCTCAGGGGTTGGACACTATTTCTCCCACATCTATATCCCACTTAACCAACTCCACAACGAGCTGGGTGGAGAATTTGTCTGCCTCCAGAGAAATGTCTTCTCCCGGTGTGGGTTCTGATCGATCAGACATTAATCTCTCGGATTCGATCACTTCTGTGGGGTCTGGCATGACTTCGATGTCGACTCTTGTGAATCCCACGTTCTTCTCAGTGATGTGATCTGCTAAGAGTTTTCTTCAGTCCGCAAGTTCCAATGGCTTAACAAAAACAAAAGCTGAATTGTGGAAAGAATTGAAGATCCTATGTATGATTCCGGTCATCATCCCGCCTAGATGGTTGTTGATTATCTTTAGCGATATCCAGAGCGCTCACTGCCGTTTATTCTGTCACATTCTTGACCCTATTAACGACTGTGCAACTCAGTCAACTTGCCCGCAGACGTTATGTCAGCGCTGTTCGTGCCACGGAGCAGGAAGAACGACGGAACTCTTTCAATCTAGCATCCATGCTCTGGGCAAGCTTGTCCGAGTTCTCTCTCGACGATTCCCTAGATGGCTCAAACTGGCAAGATGCTGAGGTTGATCAATCCACCGAGCATATGTTCCTCACCTTGAGCTGGTGGGTATTACATGTTGGATGGAAAGAGCTCAGCCAATCCGTGCTCAAATCAGTCCGGGAGGTTTTTATGGGGTATGCTCACTCCGCCAGCTTGCTGTTGCTTCTGACACCGATATTTATAGCGTCTCTTTGAAGACCCAACTTAAATCCTCTGATATAACTCGTTTGGTGAACGATGTGCGGCGTTCAGTAGAACGTGACGGTTTCACAGCGAAGAGGTATAATCCTGGATCTTGATTCCCTTGTTTTTCGCGCACAATCTAATCATCCTCATCTAGGATGGTCGACCTTGTTATTCCGTGCAGTGGCGATCAAACAAGGATGACTTTGATCAATGGTGGTGTGCTGCCCAAGATGTCTTCAAGCTCTGACGATGATTTGGAGCACTGGTTCCTGTCCCAACCTCAATCCCCTTCATCCTCACTCATTCTTGATATTCCCCCATCCACCGAACCTCTTCCACCTGTTTTCACCTCTTTGCATCAAGAAACGCAGCGCATTCTAACTTCGCCAGAGGCTGATCATGTTCTTGACTCCCTAGTACGTTCCGCGACAGAAATCCTTCTAGAGGATGTCCATGGGATGATCGAGAAGAATCAGGAAGAAGGTGGTAGGTCAGAGATGCGTTTAGCAGAGCTACTTCCAGGCATATCTAGCTGGGCTCAAACCAACCTGAATATGTTACCAAACCGACTTGTTGACGTGAGTAACATCCTATTGATAGCATAGCATAGCATGCTGACCACGGAACGAACAGCGGCTGTTAGCTCAACCAGAAACAAACAGTTTAAGCGCAATCATTTTTAGTCGATTTCAGGATGACATGTCATAGACTAGGAAGTGGAGTCAGTAATCTCGGTCCCAAATGACGTACCTCAATATGGTACATCGTTCTCAGGCTAAAATTGACTTGTCATAATGTTAGCCTCCCAGAAATCGGTCGTGACCACCTTTTTCAGGAAGGTGTTGCCTCAGTTCTGTGGCGTGTATATTTCAATTCCAGATTTAAGCAACGTTATGACATTCACTCGGACTTAATCGTCTATCACCTATTGGATCACATGAAGTCGGTTGTTTATCCGTTTCAATACTCGTTGTCTGTAATGGCAACTCAGTGAATGGAATAGCTACCCTGCTCAGAACAAGAGAGGAGCAGGCTCCGTCATATCTTTTTAGGAAATAGTTTGGATGCCATAGAGTAGCTCAGTTTACAAGCTACAGCAGGATCCAACAAGGGGACGACTTTTGTACAATTGTAAAATGACTCTTTCAGGTAAAACTATTCTATCACTGAGTGGGCATACGCATTTCCTTCTAGGCCTTGGACCCAACAAGTTCACGAAGATCCACGAGTGCACCACCACTAGTCAATGCGGCCTGAATGAAGGCTACATCCCGCAGAGCTTCCACAGGCTTTCCAATATCCAATGTCTCTTCGTCCCTTATCTTCGCAAAGAAACTGGCAAGCTCTACCTCAATCCCTTTGGAGGGTTCGTCGATGATAACCTCCTCTTCGAGAGAGTCAGGTTTTGAGGCGAAGGTTTTGATTGTCACTCGGAAAACAGGTCCATTTGCTCCTTTGGGTGTAACTATGTTGATGCTAATCCAGCCTTTGTCACCAGTGATTAAGAAGGCGTCGCTATTAGGTCGAGAATTGGTGGGATGAGCGAAAGTCATATCAATAATACCATGGGCGTGGTCATCGGCTTTGACGATGGCATGGATGGTATCCTGGGGTGCGAGGATATCCTTGTTGAGAGAGGCGAATGCAGAGAGGTGACTCATAGTGAATGGAAGCATACTTCGCAATGCGGCAACAGTGTGCTGTAGAAATAGCAAACAAGTCTGTTACACAGCGAGGTGATAGATAGCGACAGCAACATACCACACCACCGTCGAGCTTGAAACCAAGGTCAAAGAAGAAAATACCTCATCATGGACATGGAGAGCTTACCAGGAAACCACCTTGGTACTGGAGAGAGAAAGCCCATTAGTAGACATTGGCTTCACCTCCATCTACAAAACTCACATCAGGAATGGTCCTCCAAGGCATTTTATACCATTTAGACTTCTCGTCAACATAGTTGATAACACGGGCATGGAAGAACTGGACCTTGCCAATGCTACCTTTCCGGATAGAATCCGCAGCCGCCCAAAACCCGGGCTCAGCCTCGTAATTCTCTGCGATTCGCCATACGAGCCCTTTGGGCTTATAGTTGGCCTCATACGCAGCGATGAGGTTTAAACCAGACTGCACATCCTTGGCAACAGGTTTCTCGCTCAAAACATGTTTGCCTGCTGCTAAGGCCTTCAATACGATGGAGGGCTGTAAGGATATAGGAAGAACGACGATGACGGATGAGATATCATTTCTCTCAAGCAAAACATCTAGGTTAGCTGACGGATCTGCATCGTGATAAACAGCCGGAGGGCTGTCCAATTTCAACTTGGATGCGGCTAGTATAGCCAGATTGGAGGCGCTGGCGAGTGAATGGGAGTAAACAGCTTCCAAAACAGATAATTCATTCAGATCCCATGAGTGCCAGAGAGCTTGAGCCGCTCAAACCTTTGAGTTGTGGCGCAGAACCAGCAAGCTTCTCCAGAGCAGGGATATGAGCTACGGTAGATCATTTGAAACGCGGTGTAAGTTCGGAATGAAAGATCATATTGCAAGCAATGTAGCTTGCCTTCTCTTGCAAAGATGCCAGCGCCCAGGATTGCGACAGCCATGATGGTGAAAGGGGAAGTTGCGATTTCATGTTTCATGGGTCAGGAGGTATCGATTAGTCGCGATTTCTCACGACTCGAATGTCCACAGGTTCACGTCAGTCACGAAGATTGCTGTTCTGGTGGAATAAACCAGTCGAAAGAACACCAAGGATGCTGGAAAAGGCGACTCTGGATCTCTGCAAATTGTCTTTAGCGGATGTTGAACGTTGAACCATAATTCAATACAAGCGTTCAGGAAACAGGAAGAAGAGTCGGTATTCGGAAATGGCGAAACAGTGATAATTATCCTCTCAATTTACAAACCCCCAGATGAGGTCGGGGCTAAGTTGAGAAGCATTCTTCCAAGGAGGGATATGTTGCCTCTAGGAATCACTAATTATCAAAATACTTCTGGACTCTTGTGCCACGAATTTGAGCGTGGGCTTGAAAAGGTTATAATAAATGTTAACGGTCCATGCAGACCGTGTTAGGGAGGATGATGTGATTTAGTGATCGATTGGGATATGTAGTTGCTGCATGTTAGTACTTTAGATATAGCCAAGGGTGGATAAGGAGGAGACAAGCGGGGGTTGTTTACGTAATATAACCGAACTTATGCCGTGTGCAGATCATTGCTGTTATGATGTTACCGCAAAATCTACGGAGATTCAGCCTTGTCCATGGCGAATCACTTCGTTTTGCCTCGGGTTTCCTTTCGCTTCTTTCCTCGTCTATCTTTCTGTCCGGAGAATTTTCGGCTCAGGAACTCACTTGATACCGGATTATCCTGTGTGGAGTTTGCTACACTCTCCTCACTATATATTCATCCAATGCGAATCGGTGGGCTCTTGCTGCTTCTGTTTGGTTTCTCCCAATGGCCGCCAACACCGACCATTTGAAGAAATTTCCCAAGGAATTCATCTGGGGATTTGCAACTGGTTAGTGTGCTCAGTCTCGGCAGTCTGGCAGCTCATTACCCCTCGGGACTTCATGGTTTCTGTATCCCAATTCTGATATCCTCAAAGCCAGTTTCCAGATTGAAGGTTCGACAAATGTCGACGGGAGAGGAAAGTCTATCTGGGATGATTTCTCTAAGCTTCCAGGGAAGACATTAGACGGAAGAGATGGAGATGTGGCCACCGATTCCTATAACCGCTGGAAGGAAGACATTAACTTGTTGGCCGAGTACGGTGTTAAATCTTACAGGTTTTCTATCTCTTGGTCACGAATAATTCCTCTTGGTGGTCGCAATGATCCCGTCAACCCAAAGGGTATTGAGTTTTACTCCAACATCATCGATGCATTGCTAGCCAAGGGGATCATCCCTTTCGTTGTAAGTCCGTTTAGGTCTGTCTCGAGAAATCAGTTATCTGACTGCTTTAGACATTATATCACTGGGATCTTCCACAAGCGCTACACGATCGTTATGGGGGGTGGCTCAATAAAGAAGAAATCGTCCTGGACTATGTCAACTACGCTAAAGTAGGAATCGGTTCTTGCTTGTTTCATCACTGATGATCAAGGATATATTGGCAACAGGTTTGCTTCCAGGCTTTTGGTGACCGGGTCAAGCACTGGTGGGCCCCTCCAACTTATACTTTTGAGACGCTTTGTTCACCCGTTGTACCTAGGTTAACGCTTAATGAACCCTGGTGTGTTGCGATTCTCGGTTACGGGAGGGGGGTGTTTGCGCCTGGTCGAAGCTCTGACAGAACACGGTCACCTGAAGGTGATTCCTCCACGGAACCATACATGTAAGAACGACAATTTTCCGTTCTGCACCGCGGTGACTAAACACTCCCATTCCATCTTTTTTATTGTCGATGGTTGAACTATCAGAGTTGGTCATAGTGCCATCTTGGCACATGCCTATGCCGTCAAACTCTATCGAGAGCAGTTCAAAGCTCAGCAAGGTGGCCAAATTGGGATCACTTTGAATGGAGATTGGGCCATGCCTTATGACAGCTCTCCAGAAAGTGAGTTAAATCAGTTGAAACGCGAGGTTTCTCGTGTGTTTACACACCAATTTGTAGATGTTGCCGCGGCGCAGAGGGCTCTTGACTTTGCCATAGGTGAATATAATGTCGCACCCCTTTCAGTTTTTTTTCTCATGCACTCTGAACCCATGCTAGGATGGTTCGCAGTGAGTTTGCTTTCTGTGTTAGGTGGATTGCTTCCCACCATACAACCAGGATCCAATTTACTTGGGCTATTACCCACAATCGATGAAGACCATTCTCGGAGGTCGCCTCCCTGTGTTTACTGTTGAGGAACTTGCAGTCGTCAAGGGATCATCCGACTTCTACGGAATGAATACTTACACCACCAACATGTGTAGTGAGACACTTCATACACCACCTCTTGAACGTTCTAGTCTCATTTTTGTCCTTCTCTTTCCAGAGGCCGGTGGAGATGACGTCTTCCAGGGTTACGTCGAATATACCTTTACGCGTCCAGATGGTACTCAGCTTGGAACTCAAGGTATCCTTAACGGTGACCTTATGATACATCCAATTTATTACTGACTCCAATTTCAGCTCATTGCGGCTGGTTACAGGACTGTCAGTCCAGTACATCGTATTCACATGTTTACTGAGCTAATAGTAGCCTTTTTGTGATCAAGACCCTCAGGGCTTTAGAGAAGTCAGTCTTTTTCATTCTTCCAATGTACTCGGGGACCTAATCTCTTGAATCTCACAGTTGCTTAATTATCTGTGGAAAGTACGTCAAATTCCTGATGTTCTGCGCTTCAGCCGGCTTACCATATTACCATAGCGCTATAAAGTGCCCATCTTGTAGGATTAAGTGATTTATATGCAAGGACCTGCTTTTGACTTCTCTTTTATTAGTGTGACCGAAAACGGATTTTCTGTGAAGGATGAGAATACCATGCCGGTAGAACAAGCTGTGAAAGACTATGATCGTGTTCAGTATTTCAGAGGAACCACAACTTCCCTGCGCCGCGCTATTTTTGAGGATGGTGTCGATATACGGGCTTATTTCCCCTGGAGTGAGTGAGGGCGTTTTCTTCAGTGCGAATAGTAGAGAGCTCAATCATTACAGGTCTCCTTGATAACTTTGAGTGGTAACTTTGCTCCGATCCGCTGCTTTGCTTCCTTCTAACTTCCTCAACAGGGCTGACGGGTATATAACTCGTTTTGGTGTAACCTATGTCGATTATGAGACCCAGAAACGATACCCTAAAGACTCGGCCAGGTTCCTCGTACAGGTTGAGTTGCTCCGTACAATTAGATTTCCTTTAATAACCTGTGTTTCCCATGCAGTATTTCAAAGACAACATACTTGTCGACTCAAAGCCTGCTCTCAAGAACGGAGATTATCAGAGCTACGACAGCAACCCAAGTTCTGTTATCAAGGACGATCCTAGTGGTAGCTTACCTGTGATTGAAGGTGCTCACATCCTAGGGCCAGTGAAGGCGTGCGTCATCCGGGTCTCTACTTGGGCACTGGCCTCGATTAAGTTCCTTGCATGTGCTAGATGAATTCCAAATAATATCCAACTCCTCTATTTTCCCTTTCCTCAAAATTTTTGTGTATAGCATCCTTGTACTGCTTGAGCGGCATTTTCTCTTCGCTCCTTCAATCGTATGTTAGCCTTTTGCCATAATATTGACGATGAACTGTAAGCTAAGAACACATGCGCATATTATGCTCGTCTCAAGACACCTCTACGAATCCCGGACATAATTTATTAAATTTATACGTAGCCCATCAAACACAGATATCAAATACGAGTAGAACGATCGTCGGATCATGAGTGAGCCACCAAAAACGTAAATAGAAGGTGGTTGACGATGAAGTGAGTACTTGCGATGGAGATGACGATTAAATTGTCCTGGAAAATCGACAGCTGCATACTTGCTATCTACATCAATTGTGCTACATAAAATATCAGGTAATGAATTCAATCGCGCATGGACTTGACGTGTTCGTATTCCCTGTCCAGTAGTGGGAGTGCTGCGAGAAAGCTTCAGGCTTCAAGCTTCAAGCTTCAAGTCTGAAGAGCATGTGAAGTCACAAGACAGATTCCATGGCCGAGAATTGCTCTAAATATTCCGTGATCACTGCATTGGACAGTAAAATGTCCTCATATACTGGTTATCAATCCAACCCTTTGCCTGCCGCTTCCATCGCACCAACATCCACGCCTTCAACTGTCCAGGTTCCAGAATCCACAAATTCCCAAGAATATGAAGGAGGAAAGAAGAAAAAGACTACCAAACGGCGCAAAGTCACCAGCGCGTGCTTGTATTGTCGTCGTAGCCATATGACCTGTGATGACGGACGTCCCTGCCAACGTTGGTGAGCTCAACTTGATTTAAATGGGCTTCTACTGTGTCTGAATCTACTCATAGTATAAAGAGAGAAATAGGTCACCTATGTCATGATGAGCAGAGGAGCAAACCTTCAGACAAGCAAACATCTGCTTCCACTCCTACCGCCGCAGATCGACCAATGACCTTTACCAGTGAGTTTTACCATTATTTCAGCAATGGGATACTGAATTTGTATATAAGCACCACAAACCACATATACAACGCCTACTTGGCCCGTCCAGGTACCGCAGACATCGTTCGTTTATCAGCCAGAGACCCTGGGCAATGAATTCTCTGTCCTAACGTTCGTTCTACCCATGTAACCCAGATATGACAGGTGCAATGACAGTGCTCATCCACAGAGAATTTCTTGAAACCCTCGACGAAGGTTCCTTCTTTACACCACCACAGCCTGCTCAAGTCACCTCTTTGGTATCTAACACCTTCACAACGCCGAATGCCGCGCCCACCATTACAAGTACCCCTCCTACCACTCAGGAACCACCACCTTCTGAATCATCGGCCGAAGAACCCACGCGCAGCGCGCCTCCAGCAGAACCACCAGTCCCAATACTGCCTGCGGCCACCAAAACAGAACGCTTCTTATTGACGGCCGCAGACCAAGAATCTGGCTCTAGAGATGAACGTTTGAACCGCGTAATTCGGTCAAAATACGAGGCTGGTCTTTTAAAACCTTACAACTATGTGAAGGGATATGCCCGACTCTCGAGATGGATGGACAGAAAGTAAATTCTCCTTTGATCTAGCTTCTACCTGGATTTATTCTTATCATACCCTCAGCGTCTCTCAGGAATCAAAACAACAGATATTGCAGCCTTTGTCTGTATTGCGACCTAAATTTAGGGTGAGTAAGCATTCCAACTTTAGTTTCTGTTCTAATCTGTTCTCCAGGCTGTAGCTCAATCATTGCGTGATATTGTAAGCCTCCTTCTTTATGACGCACTAATCCTGAGTTAACATGGAATCAAAGGACTTAGTATTCATAGAGGAGGCTTTTGAGCGTCTATTACTGGACTATGACCGTGTGTTTTCTGCTATGGGAATACCTGCATGCCTTTGGCGAAGGACGGGGGAGATTTATAAGGGGAACCGAGAGTTCACGGAGCTAGTCGGTGTGGATGGATACTTGATGAGAGATGTATGTGACCTAGTTCATACTATGGATGAATCTTCACATTTGAACCTCCAGGGGAGACTCTGTATCTATGAACTAATGGCTGAAGAGTCAGCTGTGAACTATTGGGAGGTAAAGATATCTCCTGATCAAGGGACATTCGGATGACTGACTCCGCGTCTTATCAAGAAATATGGGAATGTTGCATTCGATTCAAGTCAGAAAGCCGTCCTCACTACATGCGTGCTTCGATATAAACCTCACCTTTCCTCTGTACCATCTGCTCCTGCTGTTGGTCTGAAGTCTGGTGAATTAAAGGAGATGGCGCCCGAGGAAGGGTTCATCAATTGCTGTTTCTCTTTTACCATACGGCGAGATAAATGGGGAATCCCCTCTATGATTGTAGGCAACTTCATTAGATGTTGATTTCTTTTTCTCTTCTCTTTATTGGTCTGTTCAAGTTCTTTATTTGTCTGTCTAGTTTTGTTCACAGTAGCTAATTTATTATTCCTCATCTATCTATTCGTCGACTTTCTGTACTGTTTCAGTGTTTGGTCTTATCACATAATTAATCACCGTGGACCAGTTTTTATTTACCGATAGATTGACCAAGCTTTATCCCTCATCAACACATCTTTGTTTTGTGCACGCCGCAGGGTAGTTACATGGCTAAGAAGAGGCGGAACAAGGTATCATACCTATAGTACAAATCGAAATCAAACAAGAATAGTAAATCAGATAGTTACTGCAACCCCAGCATCTCCTTACGGTGTCCAGGCGGTGACAGTAGAGCAGAATCCATTCCTGTTCCCGCTCTGATTGATATTGTTGTTGACCTGTAGTGTAACCGCTACTGTACTTAGACTGTAGATTGCGACGCCTGTCGATGCGCTGTCGACTGAGATGATCTGGTTCTGGCAGTTGAACGTGTCTATACAGGCTTGTCCATAGTTCTGGAAGAAGCTGTACAGGCCAGCGCCTGCCGCATTGCGATTGTTCAGTACAATCTGAGGCTCAAGCGATACCAATGAACAAGGGACGCACCGAAGACGAGGATGTTCTTGGAACCCTGGATCACAAGGCCCCAAGCAGAGCCTCCCGGATATGATGTTGGGTCACCGAAGGCAGAGTTGACAGTGAAAGGGGCTGGTGCAGCTGGTGCGGGCTGGTAATAAGGCTATGACAACACCAATCCATCAGCTTTGGTTACAATGCTTGAGGGAGGGAATGGCACGAACCGTCTCGGTTTGGATCAGACCTAGGTAATGGTTAGACGCCTGGCGCATGTTATACTGATAGAGGGTGTGATGTTCAGCTAGGACGCAAAAAGAGCGCATTGAACCCTTTATGACTGTGATAGGAAGAAAAGAAACTGGACGAACAGCCAGTACCAATCAACCAAACAGGGCCTTGAGATTCAGAAAGGATTCCACGGGCACTAAAAATCGTCAATTGACCACCCCCAGAATCCAAGTCGTGACTAGAAGAGATTGTGAAGAGTGATTTGGGACGCGGTCAAAAGCGGTACAGTAGTTGTTGACTCACTCTGACAGCCAGACCCAGGTAGCCTCTAGATAAGCCGTGGCGCCAGATGTGAGATGCAGAGCAAGGGAGGCAGCTGTGCAAGCTGCATTTTGACTTCCCTTCGGGCATTGTGAGCCCTGGAGCTGGGTTCCGGCAGTCCCTCCGATCCTGCAGTTAAGCGACTTTAGACTGTCGTAAAAGCGAGAAAATAAAACATACTTACCGAACATGACTATCCCACATACCTGCACCACCCTGAACGCCGTTAGGCTGTTTCACATTCCACTCGAGAACAATAGCACCAGGGGCTAAACCCAAGCATGAAAATCAAACCGAACAAGGCGTCAAGTCTTGGAAACTTACTGGTACCAATGGTAGAGAAGATGATGTCAGAGATCTCGAGGATACCCTGGGATCCAGACGCTCCAGCCCTGACGGCTACGGTGGGATTGGCAGCATTGCCGAAAGCAGAACCCCGGGCAGCAATGACAGACCAAGCTTCACCAATCATTTGAGTGCCAGCGGGAATCTCTAAGGTGGAGGTAATGACGTAGGTGCCAGCATCGAAGAAGATAATCTTGCATCCCGCATACTATGTTCGAAGTCAGGATAGAGTCGTTGATGATGTTTAAGATTTGCTTGCTTTGGAAAAAATGGCCTTTAAGGCGGCCGTGTCATCGGTTCTACCGTCACCCCTGGCACCTTCATCGCGAACGCTGACAATCTGGCTGAGAGCATAGTTTTCGTATTGAGGGTGCATTTTGGTGAAGATCTTCCCTGAGCTATCCAGTAGAGAAGAAGGTTTGGTTGGAACGGCGATATTCCCTTTGATAAATCCACTAGATGATGTGCCCTTGTAGATGTTGCCCTGTCCCCAAGAGGCAATGGTGATGGTTCCTCCAGCGAGGATAACCATGTTGTTGTCAACACCGACTGCGATAGGTACAGATGTGAGTTTAGCATTGTTAATGATAATGGATCCATCGAGGAAGCTGGTAGTTGAGGTGGTGCGTACGAATATGGGGGTATTGGTGACAGTAGAATCGATCAAGGTCATTGCTGAGGCACCCTGATTCTCTTGTGTTGTACCTCCAATGTGGATCTCGACACCGACTTGGCAGTTATTGATCTGGAGACCTTGGAAAGTCCATCCTGTGGATGCATGGGCATCAAAAGAGACGTTAAAGAACAAAAACAGATTACACGTACCCCAATTCCAGTTCATGTAGACACCTTTGAATCAAGTTCAGTATTGCGTTCTGACTGATATATCGCCAGAGAGTGGAGACCTACCGGTATCTACGAGGGCATCAGTTCCATTTCAAATTCCATGACCAAAAGATAAAAACTTACTCGCATTGTTAATGACGACGTTTTTGACAGTGAACTGCTGGTTTCCCACCCACATACCAAATTTACCACCATTAAAAGTGAGGTCGCCCATGTATCCCCCACTGAAAGAAATGTCATTCGAATGGCCTTTCAAAGGACCTTAAATCACGCACCTTCCATTCTCCATCCATATACCTTGGTGGTTGCTACCAACGGTCATTTCTGGCAATCAGGAAGTGAGTGATCAACTTGAGAGATAATGTGCAGGTCCTCACGGAAGAGAATGTTGATGAGAGAGGTAGCCTGTGAGACCTGCCAGTGTATGCCAGTTGTTGTTGCACTCGAAGGAGTTTGACGGGTATCAAGGACAAGATTCCTGACAGACCGGAAGCTGCAAGCGATGATGATGGGTACATGATATGTAGAAGCTACGGGAACGGGGAGCGGAACGTACAAGTTGTTCTGGTTGATATACCAGTTGGCTCCTCCTGGGCCGTAGGGATCAGCATCTAATGCAAATAATTTGCTGAGAACAACAACAGGGAACGCCAACAGCCTAATGTTTCTCACCAATCATTGCAATGCCACCAAAATTGGAGGCAGCAAGAAGTGTGGGAAGCCTCTTTGCATCACCAATAATCTGAGTATAGTAGTACAGAATAATAGGACTGGAGATTTTGTAGGTTCTGATTCGAAGTGCGATTAATCACAAGGACAACCGAAGAGCAAACGGTGGAAAAAGAGACTAACCCTTGTGGGAAATAAACAATCGCGGGTGTAGTACTGGAAGGGAATTAGTCCGATACGCTGCAAATAACAATTTACAACGTAGGATAGTGTGACTTACGTCGAAGATCCACAACCGAGTCCGCAGCGACCACCAGAGGAAATGGCAGCGCTGTATCCAAAATTGAGCTGAAAATTCGAGGTAGCACCACGTGAGCTCACTTGATCGCGGCAGTATCATCAGTTACACCGTCTCCTCTGGCACCAAAATCCTGCAAAGATCAAGAGGAATGAGTCTTGATCGAAAACAAAGAAGAAAATAAAGTCAACCTTGACATTACGGAACACTTGATATGAAGATGGATTGGAATTGAAGGCGGAAATCCCCTGATGCTTAATGTTTTGGAGCCAAAAAGGATCGGAGGCAGCAGCTGTACCAGCACCAAGCGGAGCAGAACAAGCAGTTCCGAGTCCAGCAACAACACGAAGAGAAGCAAGAGCTGTTGCTAACACTGTAAGCCCAAAGTTGGGAAGCCACATAGTGAGAGGTGGGGTATGTAGAAAGTTGAAGAGCGGTTTGAGCTTTTTATAGCTATGGGATAACCTGCTGGACGAATAACACGCTGACACTCGTGTATAACCGTTTGAGGTGAATGTATGCTACCGACGAGAATGGGTGAGTGTCTCAGGTGATGACGAAGCAAGAGATGAACAGATGAACCGTGGTCGAGCATGGCACCTCAGCCAGAGAGTAACCAGAAAGGAATGTTTCACGCTGCAGGCTTGGCTAGAGCATTCGGTCAAAGATAGAAGAAGCATGTGTTGCCGTTGGTTTGAAGAAGTGGTCCAGTGTCTGCTCTGGATCAGTGAAGGTGTTGCCCCAACTTGGTTGATGGTGCACATAAAATGAATTGATCGAGCTTTAAGTGAAGATAATGGTGGCCTGAATAGTGCGACTTTATGTAGAGGCTGACTTGATTAGGATGTGTCGTGCGTTTTATTTTAGCATGAGCTATGACGAGATGGGCTGGGTACACGTATCCGTGAACTTAATGATGTGTTAGTACCTCGAAGAGTCGAGGAGCATGTGAGCTCCCCACAAGCTCTTGAGAAAGTAGCTGCATGAGGCGGAAATTTAACGTTCGTAGATCGTGATAAGCTGTGAGATTCCGCCTGGTCTTCGTGCGAGCACAAGATACATCGCCTCAGATGACCGTGTAGCCCATATGTCATGATCTGCACAGCTGCGATTAAATAGAGCACATATTCCTTGTGATTAGCCACCACAAGAGGCAAACATAAAAGATCTGAACGGGCATAATAGGTAAGAGACTATGAGTCTTCCAGCGGAATGAGAACAGTTGATGGGGTTTGATGGGATGGTGAGGGACTTGGCCTTCTGATGAACTGATCGTTCACATAAGTTGGTCACGTCTATGTAGAACACCGATTGCGACAGACGCGACAGTTGAATGACGTTTTACCCTCGCCTTATTAGGAGGCGAGGTACTGTACGGGCGGGTTATGCAAAATTCACTGCGAGTTAATCGATGTAGCCCTCATGCCTCAGACCTCGGGCCTCAGGCCTCAGGGCTAATTCGATTTAGTTACGTTGTCAACATTAGGACATCAACTAGGAACATGGGTCTTGGAGGACCCTGACAATGACTCCTGAGACTAGCGGAGCGCCCCTGACGACCCAGAAATGCTACGCCAGCGTTTGACATAGACCCAAGAAGGGAAGTGCTGTCAGAAAGTTTCGCCCAGAAAGCTCGCGCTCGCTTCAAACTTTCAGTTTGCAGTACTTGGCGGTTAATATTACCGACTCAGGAGGCGCTTTGAGGTAAGAAAGTAAGAGGACAAGAGATAAGAAAGTAATTATAAGAGGACAAGAGAAATCAACGAGGGAAGTCTCAAAGTTTCTATTTTAACGTTGCAGACCGTAGAGTCGATTGAAGACACTTTAGTACAAGAAGAAAGAAGGTTACATGATGTACTTGGATCTGTCGTTGTCAGTGTCTCTCGGTGATTGAGAAGAATGTAGATACCAAGGGGTTTTTACTTGGACCAGGGTATGAAGAGACGAGAGACAAAAAAGTACGGCTTGAAATGCCGAGGAATACGGCAGGGCGGCTGTTTCGAAGGTGAGGACATAAGATCAGAGATGAAAATGGACTGGCTTGGTGAATAAAATTGGTAGGGCGGCGACAGTGGGCGCCAAGGTCGCCTCACAAGCCAAGTTCAGTCAACGATGCGAATTGACCGGGATCAATAAAATCACTGTAAGGATTAGTGATCCTGTTCAACATTTTTATTATACTTCTTACTTCTTTCGCTTTCAGGAGCCTCACCTATTCCTTCCTCCTTTCCCTCACTTCTTCTCTTTCTCATTTCCCTTCATCTCCTCCTCTATATCCCTCATGGCTACCTCCAATCCACCGAACAATCATCACTACGATGCCTTACCCTTGACCTCCGATGACCAACCTTCAAATGCTCTCTACAATGCCCCCCCTTCCCCAGGTCCCTCTTCTCGTTATGATACCCCACTCATGGATTCAAATCATCCCCTCCCTCCCCATGACTCTGGCATTCCCTTGGGCGCCGCTCAGCCTCGTTTTATGGGATCTGCTCTCTACAGTGAACCAACTGCTGGGTTTTCTCGCGACTCATACGCGTCCTCTCACCATACCTATCCTTCACGCTCAGAATACAACGATTCTGTTTATGCCCTGAATCCAAGCGATCCTCAAAACTCATCCTTCTACCAAGACGACCCTAATGCATCCGCGAATCAATATAGAATGTCACCAATGGGCTCTTCCGCCCGTTACTTGGAGGAAAAGCGTGCTGCCTACACTGCCCCGCGTGCCAAATCGAAGCGCCGCATGATTGTCGTTATAAGTTCAATTGTAGGCTTAATCATTGCTGTTGCCACCGCCGTTGCAGTCTATCTGCTTGTCATCAAACCCAAATCATCTGGTGATAACAAATCCGGCTCCAACTCCCCCAGCTCGGATAACCCGAACGGTGACAAGGGCGATACCACTGCCTTGTATGTCAAAACAGGAGGAGACGGAAGTGAGATTGTTATGGAGGATGGCACAAAGTTCACCTACAAGAATTCTTTAGGGGGAATATGGTATTGGGACCCTAATGATCCCTTAAACAACAATGCACAGGCTCAGTCATATACGCCTCCTCTCAACACTTCCTTCAACTACGGTGTTGACAGAATCAGAGGGTAATTTATCCATTTCAACAATATCGCGTCGTTCTAATCAATTCTCATACAGGGTTAATCTTGGTGGATGGCTCAACACGGAACCAGTGCGCCTCTCCTTTTGTCTTCATTCTTCGCTGCTTAAGAACTTTTTAGTTTATGTAGGTTGCCCTTGACGGTATCATTCAGGAACTAAATATCTCTTAGTGTGCCTGCTATATATGAACAGTATCGCGAGCTTCCCAATCCACCAATTGATGAATGGGAGCTTTCTCTGGCCATGGCCGCGGATACCGCTAATGGTGGACTGAATCAGATGGAAAATCACTACAGGACCTTTATTGTCAGTTCCATCTGTTTTGCACTTTGGAAATGGATTTTATCTCATTCATCATCAGACCGAGCAAGATTTTGCTGAGATCGCAGGAGCTGGTCTCAACTGGATTCGTCTTCCCATAGGCTGGTGGGCCGTTGAGGTTCGTGAAAATGAGCCATTCCTTCCTAAGGTTTCATGGACGTAAGTGTCCCGATCCAGTACTTTTTCACGCGAGTAATTCAGCTCTTTGTTAGATACTTTCTCAAAGCCATCCAATGGGCGCGCAAATATGGTCTTCGTATTAAGCTTGACCTTCATGCCATTCCAGGCAGTCAGAATGGCTGGAATCACTCTGGAAAATTCGGAAAAATTAGCTTCCTGAATGGTCCAATGGGCTACGCGAATGGGCTACGTGCCCTTGACTACATTCGCATCATTGCTGAGTTCATTTCTCAACCTCAATATAGCGATGTTGTGGCTATGTTTGATATCCTGAATGAGCCCCAGGTGATTCAGGAAGCTAACAGGGTTCAGATTGGCGTGGAGCAACTAAGAAGTTTGTGAGTACCTTTACCCTAGGCTGACTAGATGGCATTCAAAATCTACTTTCAGCTATGTCGAGGCATACAAAATCATCCGTGGAATAGGAGGTATAGGAGAAGGCAAAGGACCTTTCATCTCATACCACGATGGTTTCATTTCTCGTGATAATTGGGCCGGGTTCCTCGCTGGTGCTGATCGTATTGCTCTCGATTCTCACCCTTATCTCTGCTTTAATAACCAACAATCGAGCGCTCCGTACTCGTCCTATGCTACCACGCCGTGTGAGTCATGGGGGAAGTCGTTCAATGATACTATGAACCAATTTGGAATGATTACCGCCGGAGAATGGAGCAACGCAGTCACAGACTGTGGGTTGTATGTCAATGGTGTTGGGCTTGGAACGCGTTACGAGGGTACCTACCCTCCGGTCACAACAAAGACAGGTGACTGTGCAGAATGGACTGAGTACAAGAGCTGGAGCACCGCAAAGAAGGCTGACATCAAGCGCTTTGCCATAAGTAGCATGGATGCATTTGGGGTAAGTTTATGATCTAACATTGTCATCTGGGCGTTTATCTCATTTCTCATTAGAATTATTTCTTCTGGACTTGGAGAATTGGTGAATCGCTAACGTCTGGCAAGGTTGAGGCACCACAATGGTCTTACAAGCTCGGTCTCCAGGAAGGCTGGATGCCCGTGGATCCTAGAGAAGCTGATGGTGTTTGTGGTAATACAGATCCCCATACTCCTTTGCAGCCATGGCAAACGGGTGGTGCAGGTGCAGGCAATATCCCTCCTGCCTCTCTGTCTGCTTTCCCCTGGCCTCCATCGTCTATTGCCAATGCAGGCAATCCCTCTCTCCTTCCTCAATACACACAAACTGGTACCATCGTTACCCTTCCTAATCCCACTTTTGCTACGACTAGTGGTGACACCATCAAGGTAACCGCAACTCCAGACCTTGGTGATGGATGGCATCAGCCTGCGGACACCACCCCAATGGCGGTTAATCCGGCTGGATGCAGCTATTTGGACCCGTGGATGGGAGAGACTGCTATTCCGTCACTCTGCACACCTGTTGCTGCGAAGAGAGAACCTTTTCCCGCTCTTGCGACCCCAGCACCATAATCAAAGCGTGCACGATGCTTTTTATTGCCTTCAGGCTGAGTGCATCTTCGATGTCTCGCCGAGCCCCTCCACAGCCTCATAGTCATCTCACTCAGCTCAGACATCCCTCGTCCGTCCGTAGGAAACTTTTTGCACTGCCGCACTCCTGCATGAACAAGACACTCTTTTAGCAACGTCATTGACATCTGTCCTGGCATATATGTACGCTTCCATCTCATTGAGTTTGTCTCGTATACAGCCCAAGACAATCCACATTCACACTTGACAATGGACAACATCTCTTTCGCTCTTTATTACATCCTTATCTATCTGCACTTTTTTCTAAAGGAAACTAAAGTAACGTAGAATCTTTCAATTATAATATTAACAGTGTAACATCTTATTGTTAAATGCGCATCTAGCGAGAACTTTTGCCTTGTTGAAGGGTTTCTTCTGAACTGAAACTCCCTGCATCCAGTATATACATCGTTGAATGCAGTGCAGTAAAAATGCAGATAAAATTTATAGAAGAGACTACTGATTGCAGGGAGCGTCCCAAGTGTAATCATAATCTAGTTGAAGCTCAATGCTCCCCACTTGTTGTTGCATACGAGTCTCTCAGATCCTCCTGTCCTCCAAAACCACCTTCATACTCGTTTGAGGACGAGGTAGTGTTACTTGTACTACCGATATCGCTTTTGACTTTATCCGTCATGGCAGCAAGTTGTGCTTGTTCCTGTTGAAAGATTGTCTAAATATTCAAATTGATGGAAAGACAAGAGAGCAGCTTAGTACACGTTCGTGGATGTATCTAGCTTCTTCGGACTGTTCACGAGCCTTCCAGGATCCGTCCTGTTGAGTAGAATGTAAACTCTGAATGGTAGTCGTGAACTGTATGTACTTACTTGGGATGTAGTTCCGGAGGACATGACCGTTGTATTTGGGATGTTGTCACATACAACAGCGGCCGAATTCGAATGATCTCATCCTTGAAGCGACACAACTTGTACTTTCAAGCTAAGTTACTATACTGCATCGCTCGCCTGGATACTACCAAATGAATACAACGAATTAAAAACCAAACCTCGAGGCCATGACACGTCATCCTTCCACATTGATGCGCTGAGATTCTTGCATTGCTTATCTTGCTTGCTCGAACCATTTGCAAAAACATGCTATTACCATCGATGAGCCCTGTCTCAAGGACATTCCAAATACATTCAATTTCTAGGACCTTGGATAATCACACATTCATAATTTGTAGTCTTCAAATCGGCCCCTACAAGCTGCAGGTGGAGGAGCTGTCTTGATGCTCTTGCTTTGTGCACGCTTCCCACGTACATGTACAAATTGTCATGGAAAAATTCTATGGATACAAACTTTTTCGAAGTCATACACTTTCTAAGGTATTAAAATGTTTGGAGACGACTTCACACTTAAACAACTTGGAAAGACTTATCCCTTCATAATCTTCCTTGTGCTTCGTTGCCTTCTGTAGCATACCTTTGGGCTCTCATCCCTTGCAGTATCGGATCTTGTTGCTGTTCGCGGAAATAGTTACAAGACTTCGCGAGAGACTAGCGGGGTATGGTGCAGAAAGTTGGTGGATCCTTTGTTGTTGGGTCCGAAATAGTACGGAATGCAAACAACAGGTGAACAAAAAGAGGAACAAAGTACAGGTGCAAATACTTCAAGATGAAAACATCCCGTTTTGAGGACCTTGAGCCTGTGCAAGTGCTTGATGTTGCGCTTGCTGAGCCTGCTATATCAGAAGTGAGATGTATTTACAAGAAAATGATATCGGATGGATCATCTAATACCTGGATAACAGTTTGCATATGCTGTAATCTACTGATCTGATCATGGGAGTATTGACCTTGCGACAAGTTTTGAACTTGATAATAGGAGGTCATACTCGCTGTACGAGGCAGAGGGCTCCCAGCTACTTGAGCAACGTGGGCCTGTGCAGAAGGTGGCCGTGGTGAATTGATCAAATTAGAAGGAGTCGCTGAAGATCTAGGTGGCGAGGACTGTGCAGGAGATGAGGTTGAGTCACGAGGAATAAAGGGTGGCGACAGATGAGGTTTGGGAATTCCATTGGTGCCGTTTATCGCTGGTTGATGGTGTTGAATCGGAGGATGAGACTGGCCATGGGCCGGAACGATGTTCTGGGCTGCAGGCTGGCCTTGTGTCTGCACCTGGGATTGAGCCGCGATGGCTTGCAGTGCCCGCTGCCCCTGCTGGGTATTGAGAGGAGAGGTCATTCTTCCATTGGAAGCAGCTAACGGGGTCGGAATTCTTTGTTGCTGGGATATATTGACTTGCCCTCGTATCTGAGGAATCCCTTGTGCTGGAGGAATAGGTCTTGCCACACTGGTACCCGGTGGCTGAGACTGACCAGATTGCTGAAGAGCCTAGAAGTTTTGATTGGTGGGTACATGGATCAATGCAAGTCACTTACAGCTGCACCTGCGGGGATCTGGCCCCTGGGTATCTCTCGCATAGCCTGCTGCCTGAGTTCTTCGGTTCTACGCCGCATAGCTTGCTCTTGGTTATCCCTTGAATCTTTATCAGCCTTTAATCGTGTGAGTTCTGCCGGAGACAGCTTGGGCATTTTGCTGTACTGCGCATGAGTTTCATGAACAGGTGCGGGCTTTCTTGCCCCCACTGCGTGAAAAATCGTCATTAGTCACCAGGTGGTAGTATGAAAAGTGATGACCTACAAGTTTTCTGCGCTAACTCGCGCTTCTTTGCGGTTTTACGAATAGCATCTTGAACGACGAGGTGACGACGACGCTTTCTTGTTTCTAGGCTATTGGCACCATTGGATACAATCGGACTAAGCATGCTACTCTGCCGTTTAACTCCTCTCATTGACACCTGGCCAGAGCCCACAGCAGCTAGGTTAACAGAAACCTGCTGTTCCGCCTCCTCACGACCCCACTTGACGTACCATCGATTATAGCACTCCCATTTAGAACGTTTTTCTGACGGTGGTACAGGATCACGTATAGAGTTGAAGCATTCGGCTATGAGAGCCCAGTTGTTGCGATATTTGTCAACGAGAGATTTGAGTATTTCGTCATCCTTTGCGGACCAATCATCCACCGCCTTCCTACGCTGTTCCTTAGTCCCCTCCAGCTCTCTGAAGTCTTTCATGGACGCCATTGGGAGATTCTGGCGTAGCGGTCGTTCTCCAGGTGGGTCAAATAGATCTGGAGAAATCAGTTCAAGTTTGTAAATGTTCAAAGGGAGGCTAGACGTACCACAGCGCGCTTCGATACAGTATTTAGACTGAACCAGATCAGATTCTTGAATGGGCAACGGATCCTCCATATTAACCCAGGCACCTCCCTTCCAACGACGGGCTGGTTGAAGAGGACCCAGAAGAGTTGGCTTGGTGTGCATGTACTTTGTCACTGGAGTTAATTTGGAGTACGTGGTGCCTTCGGCGCGTTTGTGAGGATCATCCTTCTCCGTTCGTGATCCATACTTGCGCTTTGTCTCGCCAGGAAATTGTTGGGGAGGAGCAGGATCAATAAAATCGTATGGTTGCAAGTCGTTGAAGATCACTGAAAGCTCGGGCATTTCACTCTTGCCAGCAATGTCTGAGGTCAAAGAATCGCCATTGATTGAAGGAAATGATAGATCTTCTGGTGTCAAGAAGAGCTGAAGATCAGTGCTGTAAGCGATACGATCACGAAGTTCTGGGTAGAGTTGTATCTTCTGTGGTTTGCTCGAAGCCAAGGATTCTTCCCCAGGGATAGACTGCGGTGTTATCTGGGAGCCTAACAGCGGGTCGTCAGACGTGTCTTTCAAAGCATGGGTCTCGCGTGGGTTAGGGTACTCCTTCGTTTTAACAGGCTCACTTTCACCTGGTATCTGGGAGTTGCTTCGAATAGAATTTAGTCCTTGATCCTGGATCGCAACAGCATCCTCAATTTCCTCTCTCTTTAACTCCAGGAAAATATTAGGAGATGTACTGTCCTCGCATTGCTGTTGAACAGCTTCTATGCTACCTTCGATCATTCGGTCAGCCTCTTCGAGGTCTTCCAAACTCCGATTTTGTACGTCCCTCTCAGGATCTTGATCGTCGTCGTCATCGTCATCCGTACCATAGTCAAGGGGTAACAAAGAGCTTTTGGGTTGTTCTGGGAGGAGAAAATCCAGCTCCATAGCTTCCCCTTGATCAGAAACAATATCTTCTTCGGGAACCGGCCATGGTTTGCGTTTCCAACTGACCAGAATCCCTTGTTTCAGTCGTTCGGCATTATTGCTGGCTGAATGCCATCGTCCGACTTCGTGAACAAGCTTGTAAGCTAACGCAATCTTCCATTTGCGCTCCTCCCGAAAATCAGTTCGCATCCATTTCTGAAGATATATGCTTATAAGAATACAGTTGCTTGAATGTCACATAAGGATAAGACGTACCACCTCATCAATCAAATAGTCCCAGTGAGACTTCATCAGACCACCCACACCACGCTGCTTCTTGGGTTGCCGGAAGCTCCATTGATTGTTGGCTTTCATTTTCTCTATACGCTCCAAAGTACGTAAGAGGGTGAGTTCCATCATAGCAACCTATTTTGTTCGTCAGAAGTGGACAGGGATGAAGAAGGAAAAATGCGCACACTCCAATCCCGAGTTGTTAAACATTTGGTGGCCTTAGACACCTTATCAAAAACTGGATTAAGGTGTAACATAATGCCCCATTTGTTAATACCCAGTGGGACCCAATCTTCTTTTTCTCGTCGGTTCTCTGAACCCCTATCCTGCTTCTTCCGCTGGCTTCTGCCTTTGCCACGTCGCTGGTACTCTGCAGGGAGGGTTTTGAGCGGTGGAAGCGTGTATTCGATTTGATGCGTAGACTCCGGAACCGTAGATACAGATTTCTGTTCCTTCGATGGTTCTTTTGATGATTGAGCTTTGAAGAAGAAGGTAGCGGGCTGAATAGGGCCCATAGGGGCCAAGGCAATAACGGGCGAACGGATGAGCGGTGGGTGTACAATTATCTCTTGAGGGTTGATACAGAGAGGTAGCGGAGATGGATGCTCCTCCTTCGCAGAAGGAGAGATATCCTTGTGCCCGGAATAAGAATCTAAGGCGGCAATGTTCTTTGTGGATATGGGAACTGGTTCCGAGAGATTGTGTGTTGGCGCCTTGCTTTCCACACCCAGGGTCTGTATTTCATCCTGATTCTGAGGCGAGGGTGGTAATTCCAAGGTGGGAGGCTGAACCTCATCGGGGGGCATGACTTCTCGAGTATCAATGCTGGAAGCTGGGGTCGAACCCGGGCCTCCGTTGACAAAAGGTTGTACAACACTGTCCACGTCCATCGAATCAAGTTCAACAACAAGAGACGGCGACTGAACATCGGAAAACTTGGCATCCACAGTGTCAACTGGAGTTTGTGTCAAGTCAAGATGTAGAACATCCTGGGGGTCTTGTGAGATCTGGACCAAAGGTGGTCCAGGAGACCGATAAACTAGTCGGCTTTCCGGCGTATCTATTCCAACAGATAGCTCTTGGGTATCTTGACTTACATGCTCTTCGCTGAGTTGTGCTCGGGCTGTGAAATCCGTTGCAATGGCTATCTCGAGGGTGTCTGGGGATTCTTGAGCAGTTGTATCTACTGGAGATTCTTCATTCAAGTCCCTCTCCATAGGAACTACAGGTAGATCATCCACAGTCACTATATCCTCGTCCGTGGTCAAAGGGAGTTCGAATTCCATGTCCTGTTCTTCTTGCTGCAATGAGGAATCAGGTGACTCGATTGAAATTGGCAGTTGAGGAGAAGGAGGAGTGACAGGGATCAAAGAAGGGTCCTGCTCTGGATGTTCGAGTTCTGGTTCGACGTAGCCTTGGTCGGGTTGATCTTCAAGATCGACATCCATGGGTTCATCTGCTATCACTGTCACAGGATCTACAGGATCCTCGAAAGAGAAATGCGATAGGCGTTTCTGTTCTTCAACCCGTTCCTCGACCTGTTCCTCGATTTGTTCCTCGACCTGGTCCTCAATTTGTTCTTCATCCTGT
>CEMT01388546.1:25326-36097 GCA_900068985.1 Pterula multifida
AATTGAGGTCACCTGCATCTCGTGATTGCCAACTAACCTGGCCATCGTCCGCATTGTTCTGTGTTTCCACAATCTCCCACTTCCCTCAGCTGCTATCTGCTTTCGATCTGTTGTTCTCTCCGCATTCTTAGACTCATTTTAACGACGATCTATTACGACCACAGGAATCATGCCGTCTAAGCCAAAAAGTCCCAATCTCAAGTCAAGGGACTCTACTCTTGGGGGTTTTTCTGTTCCTTTTGAACGTTTTACGCGCGACGAACGCTCTGAATGGGCTGCAGCGTTTACGCTACTAGGTACGTCTCTGATGTTATCTGTCGTAACCATTATGCAAAATGAGAATTTCAGACACCATGGAGACCTATTTCGACTCTCGCTTAGATCTACTTCAACGCAGTTTGCAGAAACACAGTGATCGGCTAAAGAAGAGGACTGAAGAAACCTTCAAACTTAAAGATTTATCCGGTGATTTGCTGGCTGAGAACTTTGATCGCGAAGTGAAGAATTTCAAGCTCAAGGCATGGAAATCAACATGTGGTCGTAAAGAAATTGATCGTTCTGACAAGGCATGGTATACAGGTTCAAACCCGTATGGCGAAACTAGCAGAGTCATGGCAATCAGCCAAAGTTGTTCGGACACGTGAAAAAGTCTCCTTCTTCCTGGGTGTCATGATATTATTATTGTCTGCTTTGCTCTTCGGCCTCGCCCCACAGTGCATTCTTCTTCCTTCTTCTATTCCAAAGACATGTACACTTACTTATTATGTCTCCTTGCAGATGGATACATATTGCATACACCGTTATTGCATCAATTCTACTCCCTCTGCGGGCCTATACGTACAAGAAACGCGCCTGGCACTACTTCCTCTTTGACCTATGCTACTATATCACTATTCTTAATTTTGTTTTCATATGGATTCTACCTCACAGCTCAGCACTGTTTGTGGCTTGTTATTGCATGTCACATGGATCTCTGGCTAGTGCTGTCATCACTTGGAGAAATAGTTTGGTTTTCCATGATTTGGATAAAGTGACAAGTTTGTTTGTACACATATATGCACCTCTTACGTTCACTGTTATTCGGTGAGTTTATGTTGTTTCGCCACCCGATTTAATTGTTGACATAAATTCTTCTCAGACATTTCTACGATGATGCTCCTGGACGCTTCCCTGCACTCAAGGAGCTTACTTTCTTGGACCCATACAAGGCACTACTACTCAGTGCAATCATCTGTATGTCTTACTCTCCCTATACTCTCACTCAATCCTTATCAGTTGCTTGCCTATAGACGCGGTCTGGCAAGGCCTATATTGGAAGGTAGCATTTAATTATTCCTGCACCCGTTCCATGATCTCATGGAATCTCAGTTTGTTCTTATCGACAGACGAGCAAAGATTGTCTCTGGACAAAGAACAACGTCCTTCTCGTTCCTTCTGAATGACAAGAGAGGCGCAATTGGACGTACTTTGTCATATGTACCTCCACAATATCGTGAAGCCTCTTTCATGGCTGGGCAACTAAGTAAATATGTTTCCTCCTGATACTGGACATCACATGCTCATCTTTAACACCAGTATATGGTGTACTCACGGAACTTCCCGCTACTTTTCTGTTGTATGATAGTCCGACCTGGAGCGGTGTCTTCCTGATTCTTATTTTTGCTGTGAGTGTATGGAACGGAGGCGGTTTCTACATTGAAGTGTTCGGACGAAAGTTGGTGTCGGTGTTTCTACTCTTTAGTGGGTACTAACGTGAAGTATTCAGGTTTGAGCGCGAACTGGAAGCCATGCGAAAGGAGTTGGCGGAGGCCACCCGTTCCAGTGGTTCCAGTCCCAACAGCATCAGCCCAAGCCTCCCTAATAGCGACGACGAAGGCTCACCCCTCAGTCCCGATTCACTCTTGCCCATGGAAAATCTCAACAAACGAGATTAATTTACACGATTCTAGATTTTTCATGATCTCCTCCGAGCTTACTTTTGCTGGCTAATGATTTTTATTGTACGCCCTTCATGTCAATACATATTGATTATGTACTAGCGTAAGTAGTAATTTATGCCTATATAAATGGTTTGGTTTTGAAGTCTCGTAGCTTCACTGTGTGATGTGGGCGGAAGAGATGATTTAGGGAACAGGTTAGCCGGGGCTCGGAGCTTATTGAACGGGTTGCCTCACTGCTCTTCACTGCTCTTCACTGTCCCCACCGACGAGGACGTCCGCGCTCGGTACAGCACTCCTTTTACCGGTGTACGCAAATAGTTCTCCTTTCTTCTTTCCATCACACTATCTCCCTAGACTTTGTCGTTCCTCGCCCCCATGTCAAGGGCTGATGCCCAGTCACCAAGTGCATTTGTCGCTGGAGAGAAAATTGAAGCTGTGTCCCCTCCTTCCAACAGTAAATTTTGCATAACATGGCTCGCTAACTCGGCACCTTCTCAACGAGTGCAAACATCTTCTGGGCAACCACCTTTACCAGGAGCTGTGACTGACGACGAGGAGGGAGCCTCCACTTCGAATGGCGATTTAGATACTGTAGGCCCACTAGCGACGACTGAGCTCACCATACCTTCCAATTTGACAGGGGACGTATCTGACTCTCTTAATCACCCCGTATTTTCTAGAGCCTCTTCTATGCCTCTCCCATCCCAGCTGAGCCACCTCCAAAACCCCCATAGGACTTCAGGCTGTTCCAACGCACTCTTGGCTCCTCACACAACGGATATAATCGATTCTGGTCAGTTGTATGAGATATCATTGGAGTTAGCGGATTCAGTACAGTCGGTCATACAAACCATGCTGCAAATATCCCCTTTACAGCTCCTCGATCCAGCCAAGGAACAATTCTCTGCTTGTTCCCTCTCAGTACCTACCCCTTCTATGTCAGCAATTTTCACGGCTATGAAGAATCTAAATTATATATCCGCCAACATGTCCAATTTTTGCACCCCCTCATCTTCTCTTCCCACAAGGACAATTGATTTTCCGCAAGAACCCGAACTCTTACCACCACACAATGCGCCCACAGATTTTGATATAGGAGAGATCCTACAGAGTGTAGGAGATGCGTTAAGTGGTGTTGCTGCTGGATTTGGTGTTGATGTTGTGCTTTTCCATGGTGATGTAGGTATGAAGCATGTTTACGTTCGTGGAAACGAATGCGGATTATCCTATGCACTCTCACATGTAAGTCATCACCTTGTGCTTTTTTCGTGCGCACCTGATGGTATGTCAGGTCATTCGTCAAGTCTTATCGACAGCACAGAGAGGAGACACCGTCGAGATTGGTTTGTTCATTAGCCCATTGCCCGCTCGACAGGACAGTACAAGGTCGTCGATACCTCTTGACGGGTCTGCGTCTCCTATTGAACTTGATGGGCCTCTCAAGTGTACTTTTGAGATTGCACACAAGTTTGGTGCATTGGAAGGCTTGGTAGGCGAGAGTGAAAATGTGGAATCACCAGACCAAAAGTCCCGCAAGTCTCCGATATTCTCCTCCTTACTGTTTCGTCGGCTCCTACACCAGGTAGGAGCAGGCCTCACCGCAGACTTACCTCCTAAGAGGTTCGCCAAAGGGCGTTCTTGTGAGTTGAAAGTCACACTGGAAGCTGGTTTCCCCGTACCACACGATAGCCCTTTTAACGGCCATGACTCAAGTGAACCCACACTGGAAGAGCTCCACCACTTCTCAGAGACACTACGTGGCCAGAAAGCGACGTTATACGCCAGTGTTAAGGGTTCGTTTGCACACCATCTTACGAGCTATCTGACTGCGTGGGGCTTGGATGTAAGTCATGTCTCCTCTGACCCAGAGTACGAAGAAGGGATTAGCGGAGAGGCTTCATTGAGTCCCGTCAGTGAAAACCTATCGAGAAACAGCTCGAATATTTCTGGCTCTTCCACTCAAGGCCGATTTGCTACCTCTCCCGGTGTATCTAAGCCAGCATTGACAACAAATACAACAGCAACAGAGCTTTCATCGTCTTTCATCATTATCGATGATGATGTCAACGCCCTCAAAATACGGTTGCAGGAACTACGTTCTGAGTTCCTTGTTTCGACTAACAATGCGTCTCGCAAGCGACCTTCCCTCACAGCTCATCATCGACCCCGGTCTTCTCCTCATGTTTCCCGTACGATGGGTCATACAGCACTGTCAGTGCCCAGTGTTCCCATTGTGATCCTACACTTTACTAGCCTATCCAATTACAAGATCATCAAAGAAACTATTCAGACTACTCTCACTGAGTTCACAAGCAGCGCGATTCCCATTCCCGAGATCCTCATTATACCCAAGCCGGCGGGGCCTCGAAGATTCCTTACGGCCTTGCACACTGCAGTGACAAGACCTGTTGTTGATCCGTTCTTTGTACCGATTGCCACTTCTCCTATGAGTCCCGGATTGCATGCCGGCCACTCATTCCCCGGACTCAGCAGTCCTAAATCACCTAACTTGAGGCAGATGGGTGATCGTTCCAATTCAGATAGATCTTTCAGATCAGATTACCCTGTTGGAAACCTACAGGTGCCATCATCACCTTTAGCCATGTCAGAGAGCATCGAGTATTTCGCTGATCCCTCAATAAAGCTTGGGTCATCTCCGTCATCTGGATTAGTGATACAGAGCCCTGATGGTCAACCTGCTGGGATATTTTTCCATCCTCGAGCGAAATACAAGGCTAATACTCCGAGTATCCAGATGGAACGTGACAATGCGCAAGTCAATTTTGCTTCTGATCCCAGTGCCTCTACGTCAAGGACTGGCAGTTCGCCCCGCGCTATTTCACGACGGACCTCAGGGTCTGTACAGACCATCCCTTTTTCTGCCCTTCATTCAGGCCAGCCATCTCTAGCGCAGAAGGAAACCTCTCCTCCAATTCCTCCCGCCACGCCTATCGGATTAGGATTGGATATTGGAGAGTCTAGCAGCTCTCTGTTGTCTAAAACAAGAAGATCTTCAATACGTGCAGAAGAGAAGCCCATTCCTGTGTTGCCCACCGCCTCCACCTCCGTCACTAATCTCAGTAGAAAAGCCATTAGCCCCCCACTATCACCCCAGGTAGAATCAGGGAGCTCGGCTCCTCCCAGGCTGACTAACATCCGCCGAGTTACTCCAGAATTCAAGCCAACTCTCACTTCTCCAACAACCAAGTTCCCAGCTCCTATGAAAAAGGGCAAGGCCCCCGATGGGAATGTTATTCCTCCTATCAGTGTCCTCGTTGTGGATGGTAAGGATATCATTCAGTCAATCATGTCAAAGTTGATGTTGCTCTTGCAGATAACCCTATCAATCAGACTATCTTAACTACTTTCATGAAGAAAAAAAAGATTAAGTATGATGTCGCCATGAACGGCCAGGAGGCGGTTCAGAAGTGGCGCACTGGCGGATTTCATCTTATCTTGGTAAAGTCATCCTTCCGATCTTGCTAGTCATTTTTACTCACGGAAAGTTCCCAAGATGGATATCCAAATGCCAGTCATGGACGGAATACAAGCAACAGAAGAAATAAGGAGACTAGAAAGAGAGAATGCGCAAGCTGGTTATCCGCCTTGTCCAAGTCTAGAAGATGTTTCATCGCCCATGCCAACTTCCTCAGATGCATCCCCCGAAGCCCGTGGATCCCCATATCGTTCCTCCGTCATCATTGTCGCCCTTACAGCGTCTTCTCTGCAGAGTGATCGAGTTGCAGCTCTAGCTGCTGGATGCAACGACTTCCTCACCAAGCCCGTATCTCTTCTCTGGCTGAATAACAAGATCATTGAGTGGGGTTCCATCAAGGCCCTTCAGATGTGGGCGGATCTTCGACCTGAAGTCGCCAAATCCCTAGACAACGGACAAGACATGAAGGCTCAGGATGTGGCAGAACGGCTGCATGTCCCTAAAGGCCGCAGGACGCCGTCCCCTGGTCGGTCGCCCGGTCAGTCTGCAATAGCTCTCAGTAATGCGGGTAATCCAACTACTAGCAAGCACGTGAGGACTCCGTCAACGGTAGTGATCGATAACTCTTTGACTGTGGAGAAGGCTTTGAATTCACCTTCGATCACAAGTGCACAGGAGGGACGTTTAAGCTCTGCACCTCCTTCCACTGGAACTCTGCTATCACCAAGATGGCCTGGGACAAGTAAGTACAGTGTTTAGTTGCAAAAAATCAGTTACAAAATCTCATCCCTCTAGCACACAACCCCCCTGAACCATCAAAACACCCGTTGCCAGAGGGTCTAAAAGCCGATGCCAGTGATCTTTCACCTCCTAACTCTGATGTGGCTCCTCCCTCCGCCGAAACATCTGCACATCAGAGATGACAATTTTGGGCAACCTTGGGACTTGCGATGCTATGGTGCAGCACACATGTAGTACTACTTTCCGTGTCCAAGGTTGCCGGGGTCCAGTGGCGCAAATCACGTTGAACATTGAACATGATATTGTATTTCTGTCTTACTTTCCTCAGTTTATCATGTCTTTCTCTTTTCTTCAAGGTTGTATCTATGTACACTACATGCACTCTTCTTTTTCTCCTGTCTACAGATCGCCCCCCTGGTTTATTTCTGTCTCTCTTTGCATTTGTCACATATACACGGTCACACAATTTTTAAAGCGTTGGGTTACACTGAATTGGTTTTATCAGATGTTGACGGTCATTCTATTCATTCACTTCGAACTCTTTTCTTGATTACTAGGCATATCTTAATAAAGTGCGTCATGTTGTAGTGATACTCAATCTCATTTGAGCATCCCTCCAGGGATGTCATCCAAGATTGGTCGTAGATACTGGTTTTAGAGAGGTTGTGTAAACTATCAATTTCACTTAGTGTTTGACAATGCATAAATAGTTATGTATTGCATCCAACCAGATTACAATTCATCTCTACTTTCCGAGGAATTTAAAGGAAGGCAAAGTGCGGGTGTTGTGGCCTCAAACTGGTATTCACACTTCTGTAGTTCTACTACCGATAACAAGGCATTTTCAGTGCCACAGGAAAGCACCAGCTAGGAGGAGAGAGAGAGGAGGGTTTATTAACATTATTAAATATGACGAGAAAAACGCTTACGATGACACTACGTTGGGGACCATTCCAACAGCTAGCTCCGTGGTTATAGATTTGTTTACTATAGTATTCTGGCTGACCAGCCTCTACACCTTCGGTTGGGTTCCAAGAAGAGAATTTACTGGAGAGATAGGTCTGTGAGTGAAAGGAGATCAGCTTATCGAAGAGTTGACCGTTACCCGAGGCTGAACGTCGAGCCACCATTATTCGGTTTTTGTTTTGCCTCTCTGAACCAACAAAGTTCATAAGTATATCTGGAAGGTGGATGATGAATAGGCATCTCAATAAGTCCACTGATCGACTGACTCTCCAGTATTGAGATCTATGCAACTGTCATGCAATTTCTTCCATTCACCTTCTCTTCCGAATTTATGGACATCAAAGATCTCAGCTGCATCACGTTCGGCATTCTTGAAATCATCTTCGACACGCCTTAATTGGTTCTCAGCATCAGTGAGCGCTTGTCGAGCTTTGCTGGTATCTAGACACAACATGAAAAAGGGACTGGTGTCAACGAAAGAAATGAACGAACCGGTAGCAGACTCTCCATCTCCTTTGACAAGACCAATTGCTTGCAGCCATGGAACAAGTGTATCTTTCAGATCTTCGTAGTAGGGTAAGAATGAGTCGGGAATGTAGTACTCCAAGTCAAAAACTAGATGCCGCTACATCAGTATTTGAACTGAAGATGAGAGAACTTGCCTTACGTATCGAATCAGAAGGTGACTGGACGTGCTCCTCATGTTCAATTAGTAGCCCCACGTAGTCTGTTCTAAGCATCGGATCTAAATCTGTTTGCAATTCTTCCGCTGTCCACATTCCCGGTTCCAGTTGCTCAGCAGCTTCCTGTTCGGAGTCAGTTTCCTGGCTGGTAGGCTCTGTCTCTGTCTCTGAGGCTGGTGGCTCGGTTTGTTCATGTAGAGCATCCTCTTCGACACCGATGTGTGGCAGACCAGCATGGAATTCCCATCCACGAACAGCTTCAAGAACAGCCATATCTTGGTAATTCGGATTGTAGCCTGATCTCAAGTTGCTAAGGATGTCTTCAAGAGCTTTTGTTCGATCTTGAAGTTTCTTTTGCTCTCGTTGGAGTGACTTGATCGCATTAGAGTGTCGGATTAAAGATAGATAGAGAGCTAACGTAAATAGACTGTTAGATGGTTGCTGGACGAAGTATGTGAAGAGTAAACATACGTGACTGTTTCTTGTGTTCCAGAGCTGAGGCCGAGATGGATTCCGTTCGTTCAGCGATATCTACAGAAGCGACGAGTGAGCGAAAACTTGAGATGGATGAGCGCCCAATACCTTGGAGACGAGCCACTTCCTGCTCTTTAGCCTGAACTTGTTGCTGGAGGCTGACTGCAAGGGCTTCCAATCGCTTCTTTTCTTTGTGAGCGTAAGTGATATAGGACGAGCGAATTTTGGACCCCTGACATATGGATTAGCGTTGCTGTTGAGTCTCAAATAACGATTGCTCACAGTTTTTCTGATCTTACGCTCCGCGTCGCGTTTGGCCTTGTAGGCTTCACCTATTTGTTTACACGCGTCAGGGCAGAGACCAGGGCGTTCATCAGAGCCGTCGCAACACTGTGGTTCTAAATTGCAGATGGTTCAATATTCTGAGTTTAAACCACATATCTGACAAGCAACTCACCACATAAACCATCGTTTACTCTCGAGCTCGGTATGAAGTCGCCAATATGACCCTGGTTTTTACAGTAGAATCTACCATTTGGGCACGCACTGGTGCCTTTTGATGAGAGCAGGTGCAAGTAAGTTAGATCGACAACAGAGAGGTGTTATATCGCAACGGACAGACCAGGCTCGTCACTTCCATCGGGGCAGTCACAGTAGTCGTCGTTCACAGAAGTCCAAGGGATTTGTTTGGAGCCATCTAAGCATTTCCAATGACCAGAGGGAGAAGGGATGTATGAAGATAGAAGAGAAGGGGGAACACCGACAGTTTGGTCTATACGACTAAGTGCGGGTGTTGTGAGGAGTAAGAATGCATACCAGGGAATCATAGCAAAGTTGCAATCCTTCATGATTTAAGCGCTTAACACGTCGACGTTGGTACGATCACCCCCTGTCCTCATTTGGAATGTGGCAGTGATTTTAAATTTGTGTTTGTTTGTGTCAATAGCTTTGTGATGATGCAACGCTAGCAGAAACACAATACAGAGACCACTTTGATCAACATGGTGAGTGTCCTTTTCAGTTCCTCTTTATTTTGTCTGTTGTTCTATCAAGGTCATTGGGGGATTCTTTGAACATGCTGATATTACCTCAATTCGCTTCTTTTGCAACGGATTCATTGTTTACCGTCTGGATAACATCCTGATAACATCCTTTCCTTAGTCAAAAGCAAAGGCAGCAGTCCCGTCGGGCGGGAAAGCAGCAAAGAAGAAGAAGTGGTCAAAGGGAAAAGTCAAGGACAAGGCTCAACATGCTGTCCACCTTGACAAGCCAACCTTCGATCGTGTCATGAAGGAAGTCCCAACCTTCCGTTTCATCAGTCAGAGTATTCTCATCGAGAGGTTGAAAGTCAACGGCAGTGTTGCTCGTCAAGCCATTAAACATCTTGAGGCTGACGGTCTAATCAAGCGCATTGTTCACCATTCTGGCCAGCTCGTTTACAGTATGCGTTTTTACTTCTTTTCTGAGAACTGCTGTCGCTTACTCTCTTCCCTAGCACGGTTAACCACTGCTTCCGATTGATTGCATTTCATTTCATTTCTTCGTGTATATGCGATCCGTTTTCAACACATGTAATCAACCCACACGCATCATGAAATTTATGCCTCCCCGCCTATTCTGTGTGAACCGCATCTACATATCATTTACCCTTATCTCCACTATGACACACCGTAATAGAGCTTGGAATATTGCATTTCATGCCTGAGAAATTCAGGCCACGCTAACATACACTACGTTTATTTTGAGATCAGAGTTTGACTACTTCATTTCCTTGCACCATCATCTACAATGTCCAGCGAGCCCTATTATATCGGTATCGACGTAGGCACTGGCTCAGCACGTGCAACCCTCCTCAAAGCAGACGGTACAGTCGTCGCTTCAACAACCAGAGATATCATCACCTACCGCGACGAAGAAGATCATCGCATCTTCGAACAATCCACTACCAACATCTGGGGCAGCATATCGACCTGTATCAAAACCGTCGTTTCAGATGCTAACATTCCTCCGCAGTCTGTGAAAGGTTTAGGCTTCGATGCGACTTGTTCGCTCGCTGTAAGTGATATGGAGGGCAATCCGGTGGTGGTGACCAAAGGAGACGATCTCGGTCAGATTGGAGATCGGAATGTGATCCTATGGGCTGATCATCGTGCCGAGAAAGAGGCGGATTTGATCAACACTTCGGGGAGCGAGGTGCTGGATTATGTCGGTGGAACGATGAGTGTACATACACGTTCCTATTTTTTAATCTCTTCTGACCATGCCAATTTATTCGATTTTTGTAGTTGGAGATGGATATTCCCAAAACTATCTGGCTAAAGAACCGTATGAAGCCTGAGCTGTTCTCTAGATGCCAGTTCTTTGACCTGCCTGATTTCCTAACTTACCGAGCAACAACGGACACTTCCCGTTCATCCTGCTCTGTCACTTGCAAGTGCTCGTTCCTTGCGCATGAATCTGGATGGCGAGACGATTTTTTTCACAAGATCGGCTTGAAGGATATCGTTGATGGAGAGTACCGGCAGTTGGGG
>CEMT01388555.1:0-28432 GCA_900068985.1 Pterula multifida
TTGATAGACAACACGGTCACCTGATCTTTTGCAGAAAGCAGGGCAAAAAAAAACAGTTGTCA
The DNA here is from genome assembly GCA_900068985.1 of Pterula multifida. Taxonomy (NCBI): domain Eukaryota; kingdom Fungi; phylum Basidiomycota; class Agaricomycetes; order Agaricales; family Pterulaceae; genus Pterula; species Pterula multifida. The sequence goes on from CEMT01388555.1 coordinate 63, forward strand.
GGGGTGTATGTACAGTGTTGGCAGGGTGGTCGAATGGATGGACAAAACTGAGGACAGTAAGACCGTGACGTGGATTGATCAAGTCATACATGGTGTAACATTCCCTCTGGTAGACTGCAAAACTTGGTTGCAGCACCACGTTCTTTGTCTCTGTTATCCCTGCTTATCGAGAGACAATCAATATGTGCGATACTTAGCAGCCTTGATGAAACACAATTCGGAGGATACTAGCTAGTACCTCTTCAATCCACTTCACTGCGTTCTCGTCCTGGTACCCAGTCGCGGGCCACCAAATAGTAGGGTTCGAGAGCGATCTTGAGGTAAGGTGTCAACAAATCAAGCAACCAGATCTCTTGCCAAACCTACTGATGCGCGTCGTTCATGCTCTGTCGGAAGAGGTCAATGGCAAGAGGGGGTCATAATGGTAAGGGTTGTAGATGATCGATGATTGAGAATGCATGTGCATGCAAGACCATTTGCCGCTTTTGCGTGGCAGCTACTCTCCATCACACTGAAACAACCGCAGCTGCTGTACTGACACCACTATCAGCCACCGAAGACGACAAAAACAACATGGCGACTTCTTCATGTGCCGGCTCATCTTGATAATAAAATCGAGCGACAGATATGTACTGGCCCCGTTGCATACCACCCTTCTCTGAGTCTTAAGAGTGGCGATTGGCGATTGGCATGTTTCTTACAGTGGAATCAGAAAACATACACATGTTGCAAGACACTAATCGAGTTGTGGCAGCCTTGTCCAATTACCTGGAAGCCATATCCTCTATCTCTACGTTGCATGTCATGTCTGAACAAGGCAGTTTCACAAATCAACCCAGCTGCAACAAACATATAAAGATTCTAATACCCACCAAACGAAGTCACTTGGGCAGCCCAGTTGCATTCAACCTCTTCTTCCGCTCCTCCTCCAGAATCTTAGCCAGCTCCCACGTCCCGACCGTCATCTCACTATCCCCATTTAACAACGCAAGCAATCTGTACAATCAATCAATCAATTCAAATACGTATGAGAAAGATAGCTCAGAAATACTGACTTGGCAATCATCATCAACTGTACAAGATCGTCAGTTTTCATATCGGGTTGCTGTCGTCTCTGTTTGACAAAGTCGTCTTGGATGTGCTGAATCCCGTGTAGCTGATTGTCAGTCCGTGCCCTTGAGGATAAAAGAAATTCAAAAACCTTAGATGTACCCTCGCTGATGTCTATCTTTCCCTTGCGTAATTTAGCAGTCCCAGTGAGAGTCCTGAATGCCTGAAGTGTTTCATCATTAGGCATGGTGATTCCTTCGGCACTCTTGTATAGATTGAACTGGGATTGGGATGAGAGATCCAGTGGAAGGATGGTATCTGTCTGAACGGCACGAACGTTAGCAGGGAGACCAGTGAGATAGAGGTAATTTGTGAGACCTTGAAGAAGGTGCTCTTCGAGCCAGATGTAAGTACGACGGTGGACATATCAGTCGAGAATGCAAAGCTGGAAAAAGGAAATCGATAGTCCAACGTTTGAGAGTCCATCACCTTTTGAATTGCTCCAAGGTTCAGTATCCCTGTAGAATAGACAACACATCGTCAGAACCACAATCTAAAGTAAGGCAGCAATACCCACCTGTTTGATTAAGCTCGCCCTCTGATACGCCTTGTTCGGTCAACAGGACAGTAGATCCTGCGGGGAGCTGGAGCCAGCCGGAGTGTAAATCCTCGTTCTGACTGACCGGGAAGAATGGAGTCGTATTGAGGATGGGTAGGGTTAAAGGGATGGAAGAGAAAGTAGGGAGAATCAGGGAGAGGATATGGTGAAGTGTGGGTTTGGGTTGATCTAAAGATGCCGTTGTATTTGCTGGCGCAGGAAAATGGGCAAGTGTGAGACTTGGAGGAAGAGCTGGTGGGCTTCTCGAGTGACTGGATCAGTAAGGTGCGTTAGAGGCGCACATGGAAGGGGAGAACAAGCGAATTGCTTACACTCTTGCTATGGCTGTGAGAAGGACCCATTCCGCTGCAAATTTATCTCCTCCTAACGCCTCCTCAGCCACCCAGGTGATAAGATCATCCTTGGTAGTAGTAGATTCACGAGATGCAGCAGAGTACGGGAACGACTGAATTGTTTCTGGAAGAGGCTGCGAGAATACTACGTGGATTGTCGGGACGTTAGGAGGGTTATCGGAGTCTGTTTGAGAGTAAAGTCTACAGAGATGGAGTTGAGAACGGGAAGAGGAGATCGTGTAAGTGCACAGCGACGCACGGCTCTGAAGTGTAGATCCCGACGAAGGTGACAAGATCGGTGGGCTTGTATTGCAACACAGTGTCGTATACCTAGCAAATAGATCTTAATAAACAGGCTCTCATTTCATTGTAGTATAAATTTAGAGTGTACCTTGATCTGCGCACCTCGATGACGCGTGTTAGGTACGGGGAATTTATGGGATCGCATCTGACAAGGTGCATGATCCTGGCAGGGCTCTCAGTTATCATCATAATAAAGTATTGTACGTATAGAATGAAGTACCTCAACCAGATCATCACACCATTTAGACACGCCTGGTACGCTGGTAGCCCAGATAACAGTGCGTTCACGTAGATCAGAGTAATCCACGTTATCAGAGGCTATTTCGGTATCATTCAAGAGAGCCCATCCGCCACAGCTAGTACCAGAACGCGCCAAATATAATTCGGGTGATGGGCTTGTATCTTGTACCATGGCATTGAAGCGGACAAGAGAGCCATTTAGAGATGAAGAGGATAGATGGGGAATCTACTCGATGGTTGAATTTAGTAGGATGCTAAGGAGATCAGAGATATGGGATATACCTCGCTTAAGGTGTCAGGATTTGAAGTAAGTATGCGGAAGAAGTGACTAGAGACGCGTTGTGGAAAGTTTTCATTAGGATCTGAAGTAGCGAAGAGGTCCTGAATTGTCGCAGAAGCCGAGGAGATCATTATGCACGTGTTCAACTGGATTGCAATTGACTGCCAGTGAAATTCAACACAGTCTGGACTCCTGCCAGTGCTACTACTAACTTTTTAGTACCAATATTCTTCTGTGTAATTAATCCGCACAGATGAAATAGAATTAGAGCTGTGTCTCTGTTGCGGAGGGCCAAGTACAGCCTTGCGCTTGTCAAGATGATAGTATCAGATGCATTAAGCACTGGTCTTGTAACTGTGATGACGATTTACTGATCGTTATTACAAAAATATATTGATCGCAGTTGGATCACATAAGGTCAGCAACACTGAGTTACTCCCGACTCTGACCACGAATGGGCCTCTTCAACCGCAAACACAAATCCGACGCTGACAATGGCTCAGAATCCAAGAAACCAGGCTGGAGAAGACCTGCAAGTGTGTTAATTCACCTTTTACGCCATCTCTCTTTTCTCCTTATAACCCTCCCAAAACAGACACTGCTTTCAAACAACAGCGACTCAAAGCATGGCAGCCCATTCTGACCCCAAAGACCGTCCTTCCTACTCTTTTCGCCATATCTATTATATTCGCCCCAATCGGCGGCCTTCTCATATGGGGAAGCAGTCAGGTCTCGGAGATGACAATCGACTACACTAACTGCGAGAAGTTGACCCCTTCATCATCCCAGAACCCCACCTTCACCGACATCACAGACTTCAACTACCGTCTGCGCTCAGCAGACTCCAAAGCTTCCTTCCTGAAGCCACAATATGCATTCATCAACAATACCAACGCTTCCAACCCCTCACAGGAGTTCCAGTGCATCGTCACATTCGACGTTCCCGCGGACTTTGAGAACCCAGTCTTTTTCTATTACAAGCTTACCAACTTTTATCAGAATCATAGGCGATATGTCAAGAGTTTGGACGCAAATCAGCTGAAGGGGGATGTTGTGTCTGCGTCGCATTTAAATAATGGGGATTGTAAACCTCTGGCATCTTTCGACGGGAAAGCGATCTTCCCCTGTGGGCTCATCGCCAACTCTATGTTCAATGGTAACCCTTTCATCATCCGCCCGACTCTTACATGTAAATCTCAATTTACGTCCCAGATTCGTTCTCTGGACTTGGCCGAACCGATGGCTCAGGTTCATACAACTTTTCGAGCCAAGGCATAGCGTGGTCAGGTGAATCCAAGAAATACACCGACAAGCTGAACTACCCCATCGATCAAGTTGTCCCTCCACCAAACTGGGCCAAACGATTCCCAAACAATTACACCACAGACAACTTTCCGAATCTTAAGGCAGACGAGCATTTCCAGAACTGGATGCGCACGGCAGGGTTACCAACGTTCACAAAGCTGTACGGGCGCAACGATGGCCAGACGTTGGCTAAAGGGAGGTACAACGTGACGATCGATCTTAGTATGTGTGCCATCTATCCTCGTGGGGATCAATCTGATTTATTTTTAACTCTTTTTGCTGTGCAGATTTCCCCGTCTTACCTTACAAAGGTACCAAGTCGTTCGTGATATCGACAGTTTCATGGATAGGAGGTAAAAATCCTTTCTTGGGTTGGGCATACGTTGCTGCAGCTGGATTATTCATGTTCCTCGCTATCGCTGGAACGATACGCCATGTTGTAAAGCCAAGGTAAAAAAAAAGTCCTCTCGTTTTTCTCACCAAGAACGCATTCTCACAGATGTCTTACAGGCGCCTTGGAGACATGTCGATGCTTTCCTGGAATCGTTAGTATTAGGTGCCGTGCATTGTGTGTATCCGTATACTTTTCCCTCTCCACAGCTTGGTGGTAATGTACTAGATTATGCTTGGATGACATTTATGAGGCGTATAATGATATTTAGCACATCCTTTCAATCTTAACACAGTGAGTAATACTATATTCTAGGAGTTCTCCGTGATCAGAGATTTTGCTGCTCCTCGTATTTTTGTTCGACTGAGTCTGCGTCAGGCTCAGGTCTGTTGAAAAGCTGAACTGCAATACAACAGTACAAGGCGATTTCGAAAGTCTACTGCATTCTACGGATACCTCAGACCTACATCCAGTTAACGACCATATTAAATAAACCATTTTCCCAAACAGTAGTCCCCCTTCATCGGCGTCGAACCACTTCTCGAATCTTAAGGAAAGTTTCCGCCTCTCCGATGCTCTATCAAGGAGCACCCAATAAATATCCTTGCTTCCAGTGAGACATTGCAGCAGAGTAGAGTGCCTATTGTAGCAGAGTAGGATCTAGACGGCAATACTACGGTCGCGAGTAAACCCAATTCCTTCACAATGAATGACGGCGAATTGAACTGATTCGTGGTCTTCCACTTTGAATTTAGCGTCCGTCAGTTGTTCCATGACCCATATTGCAGTTCTAAGGAGATAAATCAATACTCTAGAAGGTCGGAGCACAACTAACTTACTCACTGGGTATGTAAAGTAAGAGGCCCTGTCTTAATGGTCGACTTTCCCTTAGCCAACGCCATAAAAATAATGATCTGGTCTTGGATATACTCATCCACACATCCACCACCCTCCAAAGCTTTCACCAACTCTTCTGCCGCCTTGGCACCAACACCCTCAGGATTCTGTCCCTTTTTACCAACCGCACTCCCCCCGAGAATACAGCCGTTCTCCGTATTGGCCCACAGGACAATTCCGGATCCAGCACCCGAGGTATTATCGTTTTTCTCCCTTGTCTGGGTAATATCAACGACGCAAGACTCCGAAACGGCCTCGCAGAGACGAAGCCGCTTGATCGCACCGGCGGCCATATTCTTGGCGCATGAGGCAGGTAAACCGGCTACGTGGCTGATTCCGTTGATTGAGGTGATGGGCCCTCGGTTAAGGAGAGTAAAGGATGGCAGAGGACCCTGGATGGGCGTAACGGAACAAGTGACCAGTCCACCTCCTCTGGGAAAGTACCCTCGTCGTTGAAGGTCTACTTTGAGTGAGTCTGGATTGATGTTGAAATGGCGACGGAGGAAGGGAAGGAAAATGCGCTGTGTATAGTCAATTTGTGGTGCCATGAGGGCGTTTGTGCCTCCCTTAAGGGTGAGGAGTGTGGGGGATGAGCGGCATTCTGGAGTGAGCGTAGAAGAAGGTGATGGACAGAAGAGAAGGATGGGCAAGGATACTTGGAGAAGGAGGGTCGTGGAACCAGCAGTGAGAGCATCGGCGGTGAAGGTTTTGGATGTTACTGTATTGGTCGTTGGTGTGAATCTGATTTGATCTGAGCCGACTTCAATGCCTGTGTGGCGAGCAGCGCAAATTTCAGCGGCGAGCAGGATCCCTACGACTTTTGATCAGCGAACCAAATTTCAATAACCAGTAAGTAATAGGAAACACACCTGTAGCATGTTGATTCTTCAATCCGGGTTGAGCTCTTTTCGCTCGTATGTTTTGAATAGCAATCGGTTTAGACAAGAGTGCAGAGAGAGCGACTGCGTTGCGGAGGATCTGCCCACCGCCTTCGAGTACAGAACCATCAATAAAGACTGGAGCGGTCATCGACATCTGTTGGAATGCCGAACGCAACCAAGACGAGTGTTGATTAGATGTAGTACAGTCTCTCAGAGGACTTGAATACAAGCCAATAACCTGTACGCGAAGTCATTTGAGTTGCGAAGTCAGGATCAACAACTTGTGAATTCAGCTGATTATGTAATCAACTACACCTTGAATTTATGGAATCACTACCAGGCCTCCTTCAGTCTTCTCAATAGTAAAATAGCTGCAATTCTTAGGCTCAAAGAAGAGTAAAACGGCGAGCGATCAGACGGTGGACATAAGCTGTCTCTTCCCCAGCAACGATCTCCATTCAATGCGAGCCCAACGGGTTTCAGTAGATCTTCTACGAACAATTACATCCCATTGTGACAGTGATCTCACTTGATGAGCTTTAGTATGCTCACATCATGTACTACAAAGATGGGGAACGAGCTGGGGAAATGGGCATCTGTGTAGCCCCGGGTACGACATACCCAACCACCGGTGATGATTTACATTTGCAACACGCCTCTGGCTGCTATCCATTGATTCGACGTAGAACAACTACCGAGGTGACAGCCGTTGTCGCACCACCTTGGCAAATACAACGCTCACTTCAGTGGGATAATTTGTACATGGTAAACCGTTTCTTGCCGCATGCGTCGTCTGTCCATGCGATCACAAACGGCTTGCATTTTTCCAAGTGTACCTTCCCCCCTCCCCCGCTAGACATCTTGTGAGAGGGTACAGAGTTGTTCGGTACCTGAGTCTCTGAAAAAAGAGGCACTTGCGACGGATAATTTCTAACGGCCGCCACATCCTAGAATCTGATAGTTTCAACAGTAGACGATTCACATTTATCGGCCATCCACTTTTGAACTCCAAAACGTGCGTTCTTCAATGAAAGCGGTGGAAGCGGTTCGTAATTGACAACGATCGTTTCTTCCATGGTACACTGACCCTACTCAGGACTGTCGAATTGTTTTGATGATTGAGATTGTAGCGGTATATAGTTGTTCTAAAGTCAATCAAGAGTCTATAGAAAAGAAGTGGGGAATTCGAATCAGATGACTTTAAGTATGTGAAATAGGAACTGATCACGTGAGAAGATAAAAGGAAAGCGATTAGATTTTTTTTCCTCTTCTCCTCTTCCTCTTTACTCAGAATTTCCTTTGAACTTCCGGGTAAAGAGGAAGTTGGACGAACTCAGCTTTACGCGTTGATATTCATCCCATTTTATTTTATTTTATCCATCTCGAGCGATTTCGATACCACCAAGCAAACACACTTTATCTTGTTGAATAACCTCGAACGTCTTCACGTCACATCGCTATTGATATGGCCTTGGCATCGCTTGGACGAAGGTTTACCTCTGTAACATCGACTTCCATAACTCCTCCTTCTCTTCCTGTCTTTTCCAGACCCACCCTACCGCGTAATAACAGCTTCGCCCAATTACCCATTCCACCTGCTACGAATGCACCTTTGCAAGAGAACAGAAAGCAACCCGATGGGATTCTCGAGCTCTCAGATGGTACTATCGTAAGGGGTATCAGTTTCGGTGCTGAAAATAAAAGCGTTGCAGGAGAATGTGTTTTTCAAACTGGTTCGTTTCCCTCTCTTTCTCTCTCTATTTTTCCTTCGCCCCGCTCTGTGCAGGGTCTTCAATTGTTCCGATAATGTTCTTCTGCTTCTTATGCTTGATCAATCTTGAGAGTGATCTAATATAAACCTTATTTACAGGGATGGTCGGATATACCGAATCACTAACCGATCCGTCCTACGAGGGCCAGATTCTTGTCCTTACGTACCCTTTGATCGGAAACTATGGCGTTCCGAAACGGCCGTCTTCCTCTGATCTTCTCCCTGCTTCCTTCGAATCTAACAGAATCCACGTTGCAGCTCTCATCGTTGGTTACAACACCGATGATTACAGCCATTTTCTTGCCGAATCATCTCTTGGTACATGGCTGAAAGAGAATGGGGTTCCTGCACTTTACGGTGTCGACACGCGTGCAATCACGAAGAAGATCAGGGAGAAGGGGTCTATGTTAGGCAAGGTGCTTGCTCGTCATGAAGATGCGCCTATGGGCAGAAGGAGTTCCTTACTATCTTCCTCGGGCAATTCCAGGGCTTCCTCGCCTCAGAGTCCCTCGTCTTGGAGAGAGGATTACATCGAGATCCCATTCTCAGATCCCAATCAACAAAACCTCGTCGCTTTAGTGTCCACTACCACCCCTAGAGTGTATAACGCGACAGCCAAACCTCTACTCCATCCATCTGGTCGGCCGTTACGTGTTCTCGCACTCGATGTTGGGATGAAGTATAACCAGATCAGATGTTTCACGGAACGAGGCATCGAGTTAAAGGTCGTGCCTTGGGACCACGATTTTCTCACAGAATCTGAGCCATACGATGGGTTGTTCCTCTCTAACGGCCCTGGAGATCCCATGATGGTATCAGTCACTATCGATCGTCTCTCTCAGGCGATCAAAAAGGCCGATTTTCCTATATTTGGTATCTGCCTAGGACATCAGTTACTAGCTCTTGCCGCTGGCGCAAAGACCTCGAAGATGAAGTATGGAAATCGAGGTCAAAATATCCCTTGTACTGATGCACTCTCTGGGAGATGTTATATCACTTCTCAAAACCACGGCTACCAGGTAGATGCGACCACTTTACCAGCGGGATGGCAGGAGCTATACACGAATGCGAACGATGGGAGCAACGAGGGTATATACTGCGAAGATAAACCATTTTTCTCCGTCCAGTTCCACCCCGAGTCGACTCCCGGACCTCGGGATACAGAATTCTTGTTTGATGTCTTTATTCAGCGTGTGGTGGACTGCGCCTTGACTGGCTCACTGAATCCTATCGAGATGCCTGGAGGAAAAAAAGCGGACAACGAGAAATTAACTCCGAGAGTCACGGTGAACAAGGTCATCGTCTTGGGTTCTGGGGGGTTGTCTATCGGCCAAGCTGGAGAATTCGACTATTCAGGCTCTCAGGCTATCAAAGCTCTCAAGGAAGAAGGCATTTTCACCATCTTGGTCAATCCAAACATCGCGACGATAGCGACTTCCAAGGGCTTAGCAGATAAGGTCTATTTTCTCCCTGTGACTCCCGAATTCGTTCGCAAGATCATCAACTACGAGAGACCAGATGGTATATACGTTACCTTTGGTGGTCAGACCGCCCTCAATGTTGGTATAAAGCTCAAAGACGAATTCGCTCAACTCGGCGTCCAAGTCCTCGGAACCCCCATCGACACCATCATCACCACTGAGGACCGACAACTCTTTGCCAGCGCCATGGCCGAAATCGGGGAGAAATGCGCTGAGAGTAGCTCGGCGTCTAATACAGAAGAGGCTTGTGCTGCTGGAAGTGCGATTGGATATCCGGTAATCGTGAGAGCTGCGTATGCGCTTGGTGGACTCGGGAGTGGGTTTGCCCAGGATGAAGAACAGCTGCGGGCGTTGTGCGCCAAGGCGTTTGCGACGAGTCCACAGGTATTAGTGGAGAGGAGCATGAAGGGATGGAAGGAGATTGAGTACGAGGTCGTGAGGGATTGTAGGGATAATTGTATCACGGTCTGTAATATGGAGGTAAGCACGATTGTTCTTCGGGTTCGTTCTCTGTGAAATACTGATACTCCCTCTCACCCTTATAGAATTTCGACCCGCTGGGTATTCATACCGGCGACTCTATCGTGGTTGCCCCATCCCAAACTCTATCGGACGCTGATTATAACATGCTGCGTACCACTGCTATCAATGTCATCAGACATCTTGGAGTGGTTGGCGAGTGTAACATCCAATACGCTTTGAATCCCACGTCTCAAGAGTACTGCATCATTGAGGTCTGTCCCCCTTCTATCATGAGATTTCCTAGGCGCTCATCCATAAATCTAGGTCAACGCTCGTCTTTCTCGATCCTCCGCACTTGCCTCCAAAGCGACTGGTTATCCTCTCGCATTCATCGCAGCAAAACTAGGTCTCGGGATTCCACTCAACGATATCAAAAATTCTGTCACGAAAGTCACTAGCGCATGTTTCGAGCCCAGTTTGGATTACATCGTAGTGAAAATCCCCAGGTGGGATCTCAAGAAGTTTAGCAGAGTCAGTCCATTGCTAAGTAGCAGTATGAAGAGTGTGGGCGAGGTGATGAGTATCGGAAGGACATTTGAGGAGACGTTCCAGAAGGCGATCAGATGCATTGACGACCAATTTTCTGGGTTTGCGAAGGTTGGTCTTGTCCATAGATCTTCTCTCGCGGATGGTGGTTGACTAACTTTGTTTCAGAATGACTTTGTTGCGGATATCGACCAAGAGCTTGTGAATCCTACGGATAAACGACTCTTCGCGATCTCTACCGCATTCCACCGCGGTTACAGTGTGGACAAGATTTGGCAAATGACGAATATCGACAAGTGGTTCCTTAACAAGCTGCAAAATATCTACAGGATGGAGGTGCACCTCTCGTTAGTGGTGCCTAATCTTTTTCATGTTGGTTGTCTCATTATTACTGGTTTACAGATCTTGCTTGGTCACAACAATCGATTCTACGATCCTCCGACAAGCAAAACAGCTTGGTTTCTCGGACCGTCAATTGGCCACCTGCATGGGTACGACTGAACTTGCCGTACGACGTCTCCGCCTGGAGGCAGGCATGTATCCCTTCGTTAAGCAGATCGATACAGTTGCTGCTGAATTCCCTGCATTTACAAACTATTTGTACACCACGTACAATGCCATCGAACACGATGTCAGCTTTGATGATCGCGGCGTTATGGTGTTGGGCTCTGGTGTCTACCGCATCGGATCCTCTGTAGAGTTTGACTGGTGTGCTGTTCGGGCCATCAGAACGCTGAGAGAGCAGAAGATGCAGACTGTGATGGTCAACTATAACCCAGAGACTGTCAGCACCGACTATGACGAGGCAGATAGGCTCTACTTTGAGAATATTAGCCTGGAGACAATCCTTGACATCTACGATATCGAGCGCTCTCGTGGTGTTATCTTGTCCATGGGTGGTCAGACACCGAACAATATAGCACTACCTCTTTACCGCCAGAATGTGAAGATCTTTGGAACTTCCCCGGAGATGATTGACAGCGCTGAGAACAGATACAAGTTCTCTAGATTATTGGATGAGATTGGTGTGGACCAGCCGCTCTGGAAGGAATTGACGAACATCGAAGAAGCACACAAGTTCTGCGATTCAGTTGGGTATCCTGTGTTGGTCAGACCGTCGTATGTTCTTTCGGGTGCTGCGATGAACGTAGTCTCATCGCCGGACGATCTGTCGAATTACCTCTCGCAAGCGACTGCCGTTTCTCGCGAGTATCCTGTCGTCATTACCAAATACATCGAGCAAGCCAAGGAGATAGAGATGGACGCTGTGGCGAAGGACGGCCAGATGATTATGCACTACATATCGGAGCACGTCGAGAACGCTGGAGTTCATTCCGGGGACGCAACTCTCATTCATCCACCTCAAGATCTTGACCCTCAAACGGTGCGTCAGATCGAAGAAGCGACTGCGAAAATAGGAAACGCACTTAACGTCACTGGACCATTTAACATCCAATTCATCGCGAAGAACAATGAGATCAAGGTCATCGAGTGTAACCTTCGAGCTGCTCGTTCTTTCCCCTTCGTTTCTAAAGTCACCGGAATCGACGCCATTGAGATGGCCACGAAAGTGATGATCGGCCTTCCGGTTGAACCCTATCCAGATGCTGGGCTTCCAGCAGATTATGTGGGTGTCAAAGCGCCTCAGTTCAGTTTCAGTAGGCTCTCTGGTGCGGACCCAGTGTTAGGGGTAGAGATGGCGTCGACTGGGGAGGTGGCGTGTTTCGGGAGGGATAAGTACGAGGCGTATCTCAAGGCTCTGATCTCTACAGGAATTATACCCCCTAAGAAGAACATCCTTTTCTCGATTGGAAGTTATAGGGAGAAGCTAGAGTTGTTGCAGTCGATCCAGAAGCTCTCCGCTGCTGGATATAATATCTTTGCTACCACAGGAACAGCGGATTTCCTAACGGAGCACAATGTGCCTTGCAAGGTAAATACGGTCAGCAACGATTAGATCATGAAGATGGCTGACCTGCAGTTTAGTATCTTGAGGCACTAGGAGATGATAATAACGACAAGCAAAAGACAGAATATTCCCTCACTCAACACTTGGCCAACAATCTCATTGACATGTACATCAATCTTCCGTCTAAGAATCACTACAGACGACCTGCCAGCTATACCAGTAAAGGCTATCACAGTCGTAGGATGGCCGTAGACTTTGCTGTTCCTTTGATCACCAATGTGAAGAACGCGAAAATGTTGGCAGAGGCGCTCGTGAGGAAGTTATCCTTAGACGTGTCGACTATAGACTCCAAGAGCTCTCACCAAACGCATACTTTCCCGGGTTTAATCAACATGGCATGCTATATTCCGAATCTGGTTACCGACCCTAATGATTTCATCGAGGCGACTAAAGCTTCTATCAGTGGTGGCTTCACAACTTGTGCTGTGGTACCCCTTGGAAATGGGAACAGTATTGGGGACGGGAAAACTCTGGAGCGTGTGAAGGCTAGTGCTGCTGGAACAGCTCATTGTAACTATACCCTCAGTATAACGGCGAAACCGGGCAGCGCTCATTCTATCGATGAGGAACTCCGAGCGGAAGTGAAAGCTCTGTGCGTTCCTTTCCTCTTTAGCAATAACCCGACACCTATTCTAGAAGTTGCGACCCATTTCTCATCATGGCCCGCGGACAAAGTCATCGTCACTGATGCATCTGGTTCAAACTTGGCATCTGTTCTACTCCTAACCAGCCTTCACTCCCGCATAGTGCACATCACTGACGTTCGTCGTAAGGATGATTTACTGCTGATTTCGCTTAGCAAAGCGAAGATGTTGAAGGTCACCTGCGATGTTTCGGTGTACTCCCTATTCTTCACCCAGGAACAGTATCCAGGCTCTCCATCTCTGCCTACGGCAGAAGACCAAGCCGCGCTTTGGAAGAACTTGGACATCATCGATGCGTTCTCTGTCGGTCCTTCGCCATACCGCATTGCCCAACAGCGCGGAGAAGCTGGGTCTGCCTGGTCAGGAGTAGAAGAAGCACTCCCTCTGCTCTTGACTGCAGTAACACAAGGTCGTTTAACGCTCAACGATATCCAGACTCGACTTCATGATAACCCAGTCAAGATATTTGGTCTTCCTGATCAGACCCAAACCCATGTAGAGGTGGTCATCGGTAAAACGACGAAGTTCACTGGACGCCCGGACACTTGGTCGCCTTTGAAGGGCGTTCCAATTCGCGGTTACATTCATAGGGTTCTCTTCCATGGCAAGACCGTATACCTAGATGGACTTTTGTCCTCTTCGCCAACCGGAAAGGACGTGTCCAGTGCCAGTGTCAGTCATCAAGCATCAATGCCGCCTGTTGTTACAAAGGCTACGGAACCGTTTACTTCTATTGGAACACTTCCGCCAGCTACTCAGCCCCATCCTGTGTTGACTAGTGCCCTTCATGGCACGTCGCTATCGTCACAGCTCAGACATCCTTCGTTCCATCGAAGGCACATACTCTCCGTCAAACAGTTCACGCATCAGGACCTATATGACTTGTTCTCTCTCGCTCATGAGATGAGGTTGCAAGTGGAACGTAGCGGATCCGTCGACATTCTCAAGGGCAAAGTTCTCTGTACCTTGTTTTACGAAGCCTCTACTCGAACAAGTTGTTCGTTCGATGCAGCAATGAAAAGGTGTGGGGGAGAAGTAGTCCAGGTGGCCGTTGATAAGTCTTCTGTTCTTAAAGGGGAGAGTTTGTCTGATACCATCCGAACGCTGGGATGTTATGCGGATGCTATTGTGATTCGGCATCCTGAAGTCGGCAGTGCTCAGACCGCTGCTACGTTCTCTCCCGTCCCTATTCTTAACGCCGGTGATGGGATAGGTGAACATCCGACCCAGGTACTCTTCTTGTTTGCATCCGCTGGAAAATGAGATTACATACCTTATCTTTCTAGGCTCTTCTAGACGTGTACACCATCCGCTCCGAACTTGGTACAGTCAATGGGAGAACCATCACCCTCTTGGGTGACCTCAAAAATGGTCGTACTGTGCACAGTCTTGTCACTCTCCTATCACTGTACCAAGTCCGGCTAAAATTCGTCTCGCCACCATCATTGGCCATGCCTCCTAATGTGGTCTCCGCCGCCCGCAAAGCCGGTATTCCTGTTGAAATATGTGAATCATTGGATGATGTGCTCGCAGAGACAGATGTGTTGTATGTTACGAGAGTACAAAAGGAGCGATTTGAATCGGAGGCAGAATGGAATTTGGTAAGGGATGCATATCGGGTGGACCATGCCTTGTTGTCGAGAGCTAAGGAGGATATGATCGTCATGCATCCTTTGCCTAGGGTCAACGGTAAGTGAAGCCATTCAATGCGGGGGTTGCACTGACTGTCAATCTTGGTGTAATTGTAGAAATTGACCCCGAGGTTGACTTTGATTTGAGGCGGGCTGCTTACTTCCGCCAGATGCGTTATGGTCTCTATGTATGTCTCTTATTCCTCCAACTGATATCAGTGTACTGAGTTCTACTATTGCAGATTCGCATGGCGCTGCTCGCTAGTGTTATGGGCTAGTTAAACGTTACATCAGAGCGAAGTACAAATATGTAGTTGTGACCTTGAGATGAGCACCGGAAGCCTCGAACACTAGCCTTATTGTGCTTCGGAAATACACTGCAAGCCAAAAAAAAAAAAAACAAAAAAAGTGGGTTCTAGGTTGGGGATATGATAGTATAGTGATAGTATAACAATATCAGTATTATTATGGACATATACCAGTATTTTTCTGCCCCTCTTCTTCTCTACCAGAAACCTCAGCCCTCAAGCTCAGGTTTCAATGAGGTCTAGGAAGCCGTCCTTTCAGAACTGGAGCTCGTGCCACGAAGATCACAGGGACAGTCGCGATGCACTAGTATTGCCCATTTCCAGAGCCACTGCTTACCAGAGTAAGTACTCGAGTCCCCTGCTTCATTGCCACAAGAAATAGGGAAGGAGCGCGTGTTCTCCAGGCGCTCCTATCATATCCACGTGTGAGTAACCAACAAGAAACGACTCTGTACGCTGCTCAGGTGAAGAAAGCGATCTCTGTCAACCTCTGGGTTTCCTTATCAGCTGTCGAATTCTTCATTCTTTCAAATTCCGCAACTAGATCAGCCCTCGAATAAATATTGGGATTAAGAGGCACCCTGGGCGTCAACATATCTGACTCCATTCGTTTGTGGGTCTGATCATCTCCGCCGACTGTTGAGGAGGTGGATGGCGCGTAACAGCTAGACAAAGATGGGGCAGCCCTGAGGGAGGGTAGACTCGAAGCGCGACTAGCTGAGCTAGGAAAAGTTGGATCGATGGCTTCATAACGCTGAATCTTCGATAGCTCCGAATGTGCTAAATCGACTCCTGTCCGTGTATCACTCCCATTCTTCAATTCCCAGTCGCGTTTGACTATAGCTGCGGGACTTGAACATTCTCTAAAAAAGAGCTGCGGAGAGAGGGGAACCATCTGTTGATTTTGCTCCTGTTTTCGCTCGCGAACCTCGTTTGCTGGGACGAGTCCGCAGTGCCTCACAGCGTCTTCTCTACGGCTGCGGAATACTGTGTCAGATGAGGGGGAAGGGGGACGCTGGTTTTTATTTGTGGCCAGGACCGCAGTGGATTTTGGCTTAGCAATGGAGGCGAGACGACGCATGAGTCTTTTGGCCTTCGTGTGCTCTTGAAGTTTTGGGACTTGCATGTTATTCAGAATTGGACACACTTAGGATTTCCACTTGTGCGGTGTATGAATAAGACTAGACTAGGTTAGGAACACATGAGACAAGGACATGAACTATAATGTGAAAGAGCGCACCTTATGCCGTTAGGTTTTGGACCTAGCAGGGGATGGAAAGAAAAGCAAACAGGGGGGAGCTTGATGTAGAAGTGCATGTTATATATGTACTGTTACAAATGATATCTGTCTTCGTTGTAGTGCCTCAAACTCTGAGCGCTCCTGATTTGATTAAACAATTGTCCGTGGTGACGAGTCCATATATAGTCTCTGAATCATCAGCGCCAAGATGATCGAAGTGGTAGTCGCTCCTTGTAATGAATGCATGGTAGGTCCCAGGTACTGTACAGTTTAGTGCCCTGTCAACTCAGGAATTGACTATTGTGGCACTAGCAGGATCCATGACAACTGAGCCAGATGTCCGATAGGGGGGAATAGTTCCCGGAGTCACTGATGCAACAAGATTGGTTCCACACTGGCTGATTCCGATGACCGAAAAATCTTCTGGCATCGAGGAATAAGTGCAGTAGTTGTAGTGCAAGTTAAACTGAGCGTGTAAACTAGTTTACTGGCTATGCAAACCAATATTGAGGGTTTCTTCCAGGTCCGAACAGTGTGTCCAGTGTCCAAGGGGTATCAGGGTGAGCTGTGCTTGAGAACCGGGAATTGAGATGGCGAGATGGCGAGTAAGTATCATTTATGTGGCAGTGTAGTTTCAACTAAAGAAAGCGCAGGGTCCAGTAGACGGCTAGGCGGTCCGACAAGGTTGGCCAGTTCTGTTGCTTGCCTATTTCACACCTTTCCACCGCCAGTTCACTATACTTACAACGACTGCACACGAGTTGAGGGCATGATAATTTACATAAAAAGTTACATTGAATGATCGATGGAAGTGCAAAATACGGCTACTAGAGCCCCATACATGTACTGTATTCGAGTACACCGATTCCGAATGGTGTAACCTGAGAGAGATCTACTAGAAGTGTTATTTGGGAGGGGTTAGATAATAGAACCAGGAACAGTGAGAAGTGGGCCTCGCTAGTGAAAGCTACTCCGGAGTTCGGACCACAAAGCGAGGGGCAACCTTCAGGATGGAGTCTGCCGGAGGACACCAAAACAGGGAAATACTAAAACGAGGGAGGGAATTCAGCATGGGTATGGAAGTATTGATATTGGCGTGGCGAAATCCAACAATAAGGATATCCTAATAAAAATGTCCAAAGCTACTTATCATACATCAGGTTTTGGATGCTCCTTCTCCCAAAGCTTCAGATCCTCCTCCAGCGACTCCCAGACAATTCTTCCAGCGACATCACCACCATACTCTCCATCGTTTGGTAATGACAGCTTCTCCTCAACTGCAGCCTCACCCTCACCTTTGCTCTTCCCCTTGCCTTTATCCTTTTTCTCGGGTTTCTTGTCCAAGTCCTCCTCAGGTTCCTCCATGACAGGAATGTTGAGTTTAACAACAGCACAGTCAGCGTAAAGAGCACCAGGCTTGAGCACCTCTGATTTGATAACCTGGGTAGTAGCGGAAGTCTGGGGCTGGGATTGTTCAGTAGACGATTTCAATTTGAAGGGTGTAGGAAGAAAGAGGGCGTGAAGGATAGTTTGGATGGCCGACTTGGAGTTTCTAGTGCATAAACGGAGTAAAGGCTGGGCAAGGATGTAACTGTAAATGATCAGATTGGATACAATTAGAGATCGACCTGATAACGAGAAGGACATACACCAAAAGGCGGAGTTTGCTTTTCTCGGTCTCGAACATAGGATAGACAGTATCGGTCCGACTGATCCCAGGAGAAACAGTGACAGATACGATGTTGGACTTCTGCTGCTTGGTACTAACGATCGGAACGGCCTTGGACGATTGCTCAGTTTTGGGAACCTGAGCAGAGGGAAGTGCATCTAATATCCGCTGCAGGTGACGACTAAGGATGACTGAGCGCAGGGACCGTACTCCTTCTGCCACTAGGCTAGAAGAATTGACAGAATTATCTGATATGGTGCCACGAGCCGCCGCGTAGAATGGGTTGACGACGTTGATAATCCTGATATCTCTCTCGAC
This sequence comes from Pterula multifida, assembly GCA_900068985.1. Lineage (NCBI taxonomy): Eukaryota > Fungi > Basidiomycota > Agaricomycetes > Agaricales > Pterulaceae > Pterula > Pterula multifida. The sequence continues at coordinate 18,400 of CEMT01388555.1, forward strand.
GGGTGCAACAAGAAGAGAGGGCAGTAGGAGTGTCGTGATGAGAAAAGTGGCTAGCGATCCCTCCTTACGTTGTTTGGCAGCAACCTCTGGCGGTTTAGATGAAGTGATATGCTGATATTCATGAGCAAGGATGATACCATCAAGCCTTTGTTCCTTTCCCTTGAGAAATTTAGCGCAGAACGCATGGATTGAATGTGGAGAAGATAAATCGCATTGTTCAGCAAAGATTTCGAGGTTTGATGTACTTGACCTAAGCAGCTCTATGAGGGTAGATATCTGAGGTGATTCGACGTCTTCTGAGGTCAATGCAATGATATGAGCACCATGTTCCGCTAGACTTTGCAGCAGGGTCAAGCCAATGGAAGTAAATCCGCCCTGAGTACGAAGTATAAGTTCAAAGATATGCAACCATGAGTTAACGTGGCGACTAAGTACCGTTACTATGAAAGTTCTAGCATGTAAATCTCGTTCTCTAAATGTCTTCCTTCCCTGAGTATAAGACCATAGAACAAAAGAGATAAGGGCGGTAACGGTAAGAACAAAGAGATGTTGAGAAGGAAAGAATTTGCGGTAAAGAGCTTGGGCAATGGCAAGGACCATGATGACGTAACAAAAAAAGTAAAAATGATAAATAATTTTCTCAATGGGCTGTGTGGTATCAGCTAAAATTAAAGATAAAAAATAATTCCGGTGCCACCCCAAGCCAGCTCTTTTCACTCCATCATCATGCCTCCCTCCGCGTCAAAACAGAAAAGACTCGCAGAAAAGGCCGCAAAGAGGTCCGCAGCGATAGGCGGAGATGCGTCGACATCGACGTCGACCCCAAACGGCTCAACTAACACTAGCATGACCAACACCCCCATCACCAACAACAGTGCTGCTAACAGCACTGAAAATTTATCGTCTATGGCTAAACTAAGTCTTGCTACAGACAGGTAGGTTGATTTGCTTGCTCATAATGTTGCTATACTCATCCGATTGTTTTTAGGAGCGCTGCAGGAGTACTAGTCTCAGATGTCAAGGGTCGGGATATCAAGATCGATTCCTATACCTTATCGTTCCATGGCAGACTATTAATCGAGGGCGCTGAAATATCTCTTAACTATGGGAACAGATATGGTTTATTAGGAGAGAATGGGTCTGGAAAGGTATTTAGTCTTGACTGCACCCTTATTTATCTAATCTTGATCTAGTCCACCTTCTTGCAATCCATCGCTGAACGTGATATTGACATCCCTCCACACATCGATATCTACCTTGTCCGTGGCGAAGCTGAACCCTCAGACGTTAACGCTGTCGATTTTATCGTCACTTCCGCCAAAGAAAAGGTCGCCAAATTGGAAGCTCGGATAGAAGAGCTTTCAATCGCCGACGAGGTTGATGATCTCGCTCTGGAAGCGGCCTATGAGGAATTAGAAGAGATGGACCCATCTACATTCGATATGAAAGCTGCTAGTTTGTTACACGGTCTCGGATTTTCACAAACGATGATGAAGAAACCTACCAAGGATATGAGTGGTGGATGGAGAATGCGTGTCGCCCTCGCCAGAGCACTCTTCGTCAAGCCACATCTACTTCTCTTAGATGAGCCGACTAATCACCTGGATCTCGGTGCCGTGGTCTGGCTGGAAGCTTATCTATCTACATATAACCATATTCTCGTCATCACATCTCACTCTCAGGACTTTATGGACAGCGTCTGTACGAACATCATGGATCTGAGTTACAAGAAAAAGTTGGTATACTATGCTGGCAACTACACCACGTATGTTAAAACGAAGAAGGAAAACGAGACCAATCAAATGAAGGCGTACAACAAGCAGCAAGACGAAATCGCTCATATCAAAAAGTACTGTTTCTCTTCTAACCCATCCCATTCGTTGATACCAACCTTCCTTTCAGGTTCATTGCATCTGCTGGCACATACGCCAATCTAGTTAAGCAAGCCAAGTCAAAACAAAAGATCATTGACAAGATGGAAGCCGCCGGTCTCATTGAAAAGGTGGAAACTCCCAAGCCATTACTATTCAACTTTGAGGACGTTCACAAGCTCCCTCCGCCAATCCTTGCTTTCAACGACGTTGCTTTCTCATATAACGGAAAAGTAGAGGATTACCTTTATAAACATCTGGCCTTCGGCATTGAGTAAGATCAGACTCCTTGACTCTCTTGCCCCATCTGATGTCTCTATGTAGCATGGACTCCCGCATAGCTATCCTAGGGGCTAATGGCGCTGGGAAGTCTACTCTACTCAACCTCATCACGGGTGCTCTACAACCTGTTGATGGTACCATCTCCAAGCACACTTCTCTCAAGCTGGCGAAATACTCCCAACATTCAGCTGACCAGCTCCCCTATGATTCCAGTCCGATAGATTACTTCCAGGCGCTGTTCAGGGAGAAGTACCCTGAGAAGGATATACAGGTTTGCCCGCTCTCTCATCATCACTGGGCGTGATCTAGTCCTCAATTATTCCTGGTATAGGCTTGGAGAGCTCAGCTAGGACGATTTGGTCTGTCGGGGGCGCATCAGACCTCTCCGATCAAACAGTTGTCTGATGGTCTACGTAATCGGTCAGTCTCAGGCACCCAATCGTTACCCTGCTAGTCTGATCCTGCTCCCTCAGTGTTGTTTTTGCTCAACTGGCAATGGAACACCCACATGTTCTCTTGCTTGGTGAGCTTATCATCTTCAAACCACTGCCAACTCTATTCTGACGTTGTATCCAGATGAGCCAACCAACCACTTGGACATGGCGTCCATTGATGCATTAGCAAAAGCAATCAAGGAGTTCGAAGGCGGTGTTGTTATCGTCTCTCACGATTTCAGTACGTTCTTTTTTCCTTTGGTTGACTCTTTGTTACTCGACTGACTGAATCTTCCTTCATAGGACTTATCTCACAGGTGGCTGATGAACTATGGGAGGTAGCTGATAAGACGATCCGGAACTTGACGAAACAAGATATCAGCATTGTGGATTACAAGCAAAACCTCGTCAGGAAGAGTAAGTTTGCAGTTCGACTTGTACCTCTGCGCAATTGGAAATTGTGGCTGATGTGGTGTTTGTAGGTTTTGCTGCGATTGAGAAAGCCAAGTTGATCAGCAAAGGACCAGCCAAGCGCAAGACCTAGATGCATTCTCTTCTATGCCCATTCTATCGCGTCTCCTTTCCCGTCGTCATACCGCCGCCGCACACTTCCATCCATGCGCAAGCAAGGTTCTACATGCTAGTAGTTATCTCACTTTCTTTGTGTTAGTCCATGACATCCTACGTCTCGTCCTTGTTCTGTATGACATGTAAAGAGCATCATCAATTGTAGCCTTATCTAATGATCTACTTGCATCGCCAGTCTTTTTTATTAGCTTATGTAGAGATATTGTCTACGATTGAATATTGAGTCTTGTACTGCCGCTATTGATCAGTCGTTGGTGGATCGCCCTAATCCGACTTAACGATCTTGAATCCTTACAGTTAGAGATGAACAAGATGCACCTATCTTGTACCACATTCCGTTCCTCTTCAGTGCCATCAGCTAACTTTGTCAGTCCTCCACTACAATTCATCAGGACTGACAGTGCTTTCTGCGTTCCAAAGCAATATCCCTATTGCATACAACGGCTATTTAGTACATACACACATTCATGAATGACAAAAACAATATAGTACATAGCACAAGGGCATCCTTCCCATTCAACTCAAACCGATAGCATTAATATCATTGTAAGCTCAAATTCCGAATTAATTCAGCCACCTCTTGCGATCTCGGTGTTATACTGCACTCAAAGGGCTTCGGGTAACTCACTAGACCCTCAGTCCACATATCGCCAAGCACTCTCTCATCACTCAAGGGGTCAACCTCGTCGTCTTTTCCAGGCTTACTGATGTTAAACGCAGCAAGAATGGATGCCATAGTGTACCACACACTTGCATCCGCGAAATGGCGCCCAACACAAATTCTGCTCGGGGGCGAGGGTTGAGAAAAAATGGAATATCTATCAGAATGGACGGATGGAAGAATGTCTGCTCACCGTCTGCCGAAGCCAAAGGCTAGAACAGTGTCGTCATTGTTTAGTTTGCCATCTGGTGTGAAGAATCGTTCAGGCATGAACCGACGAGGATTTGGATACTTCTTCTCGTCATTGGCCATTCCCCTGGGGATAATGTCAGCTTTCTAGAATAAAAGCAGCGGTATTCAATGTAAACTTGCCATATATTGCCAACGATTAGAGCACCTACGGACGCAGCTTAGACTCAAAACTGACGCCAGTCAAGAAGGTTATGCTCACCTTTGGGGATAAACCATCCTTCGTACACATCATCAGTGGTACACGCATGGGGAATCGCAATTGGTGCCACAGGGCACCATCTCATGACTTCACGATACACTGCCTCCAGGTAGGGCAAGGATGGCCTATCGTTGAAATTAGGCAGACGGTGAACCCCCACAACGCGAGTAATTTCTTCTTGGGCTTTACGCTGCACGTCAGGATTGAGACGCATGGCGAGGAGGAATGCACGGAGTGTTCCGTATCCCTGTTGGTGCGATCAGTGACTTGTATGATGTAGGAACCGCATGAAGGAACGTGAGCGTAAGCGTACAGTTTCGGCGCCACCTGTGGGATAAGGAGAGGACATGAGATGACGAAACAATCGTCTGCTAGGACGCACCTGAATAAGCAGTTGAACAGATACTTTTCAGAATCCTTTGATCTATATCCGGATGCAACTTAGATGAGGCTTGCAGCTCCTCGAGTGTCGTCACAAGACATCTCTGAGAGACCTGCATCGAATTACCATAGGCCCCATCAGATCTGGTCATCCAGAGCATATGCACCAGAGCCTACCGCATCATCCCTCTTCGCAATACTATACCCTTCATCTAGCATACGGTCCACAAGATCCCTCGCCTCCCTCGCAAACCTTTGAAATCCACATCCAGGGAGCCATTCCGGTAAATGTTTTAACACAGGAAAAATATTAGCGAGCCAATATCCTGGCAAGGCAGCATAAGCAGCGAGGTCAAGTACCCGTTCAGTGTTCACGAGTAGCGTGTCTTGTCTTGACTCAAGTTCGTAGCCGTAGACGATTTTCATAATGATTGATGCAAAAAGCCTAGAATGGGAAAATACACTTGAGGAGATGACTGAGCCAAGAGAGCATGGGAAGCTAACATATGGGTGTGTTCTAAGAATTTTTCCGGACTAGAGAGCAGATTGAAAAGATATGCATGTGTTTTCTCCAATTGTACTGGGCGATAGTTTAATATGGCCTTTGCATTGAATCCTTGTTGGAAAAAGCGACGATGTGACCTCCACATATCTCCGTAGGGTAGCATAGCTATGAAAGCGCTCGGTCAGATTTTGAATCCGGCGCAAAGTAAAAACGAGAGGCTACAAGAGTTGTACTCCCAGCCCATCCTGAATCAGAGATGAGATGAATAATTTTCAGGGACACGCAAGATGGAGACCCCACTAACAGCCCGATCATTGTTATCTGGGGGCGATCAGAATAGATCCCGGACCTCTTCGTCAGCAGATCGTTTGCGATTTTTTCAGAGCTAACGACGATAAGATGTTGCCCCAAGACAGTGAGATGTACAACGTCTCCTACGATAACGAGTCATCACAGACTAGAATCGATCATAAACGAGGTGACAATACCATAGCGTTTCGACAGCTCGGTGAAGTGTAACCAAGGCTTCTTTGACTTTGTGTCTTGCACATTCCCCAGAAGGAAGTGGCCAGGTGGGCCAGGAGGATAAGGCAGAGTATTGGCACGGCGATGGTAGACAACAGCAAGGAGAAACGAAGCCAAGAGGCAGAAAGTGGCAATAGGAATAAAGTCAAAGGATGGCATTGATGACTTGGGATATCTTGCATGAACAACCTCCCTATTTTATAATCTGGGTCTCGAACATTTGGTCTGCGGGGTTACATGCTCCACTGGTGTTGAGTGACCAACGTGAAACGGGAGAAGCGTCTCCAACCCTTGATCTTTGCTGGTCAGCACACAACATTAGGTTCCAGCTAAGGCAGGTTCAAGCCTGATGGAATAACTTGACCCTCACGGATGCAGTGGTCATTGTATCATCAGAGGGCTTCTTGCCGTAAGATTCGGGGAACCAGTAAGCTGACTTCCCATCGGTCCAATTTTGAGCGCGGTCGTATTACAGCAAAGTGTTTCAGGCCGCCAAGCTGGGAATTGGCCTTGGTAAGTCGGATGGTGGTCAGGCGCTGGGAGAGTCGGATGGTGGTCAAGTGCTACCGAAAATAGGACTTTGTATTCTTACTTGGTTTAGCCTCGTGTAAGTTCGCGGGTGATCCATGATCGAGTAGTAGAATATGATAAAGGTAAAGTTCATCTACAGGCCACCGGTCCCAAACCTGTGACCTATAGGCGGTTCTCGTTTTCAACTCAGCTTCTGCACGTGGTAGTGTTCTGGAGCGGGAAAAAAAGTAACAGCAAAAGGCCCAGGAAAAGTCGCTGACAATCTAGCTGATAGAGTTCAAACAAGCTTTATAGCTTGAATTATGGTTGTCTCCTGGGAATAAATTATTTGGAGCAAAGGTTCGTGTTTGCTGCTGTGGAGGACAAGCTCAGGGCCCCATTCAATTGTAAGCGATGCGAGCTGATCTTGGTCATTTCTCTCACCTTGGCCGGCCGCAAAATCCATGCTCATTTCTTTTGTTTATGACTCCATGAAAAAACTAGTATCTGGATAAGTCCCACATACGCGGTAAAGGCAAGTTGTCCAAGAATAGTAGTGTGGCTCCTAGCGGCGGGCGTGGCATGGCGTGGCCTGGTGGTGATGGCAGAAATTAAAAGGTGCAAAGTCACGAAATGAACATTGATGCGCATTTCATCTCAACCAAAATTACGATGACTCTTCGAGGTCTTCCACAAAATTTCCCAAGGCTAATAACAGCACCTCAAACGTCAAGGCCTATTTTTGAAGCGAATTCAGTGTTTATAATGCAAAACACTATACTATATCCCAGAAATCCAGTCGACTTTGAAGGTGATAGAATACTTGTATGCATCGATACTCCTGCCAGTGGTGCCGCAATCACTGACTAATGCAACACGTGCACATTCGATGCGTACGAGCACCCCACCGAGACAACCCCGCTTGGGCAAGTAGTTCTAATCATAATCAACAAGTCTATTAAATCTGTATCTTCTTGCGCACCCGAACTCATCATGAGTCATAAGCCGACGAAGCGGCGTATCAAATGAAGCGTACGCAGCCAATGCGATCACAACGAAGTACACAAAGGATCGTAGCGTTGCGCGGCGCATGCCGCGTTCCCACACGCTTTCCACTTCTCTTGATAACCAGCACCAAGATGTTCACATTTCCTTCAACACTTCCCGGTAAATTCAGCTCATCTCTCTGTCAAACCCTGCATATCAGGACAGTACGACCCCTCATGAAATCAAAGTACCCACAAGAGTCCCATTCAGACTATATCTGTGACTTGTTTCCACCTGTCGATACTGATCGCCCTGGTTTTCATCGTCGGCCCATTGGCTCAGGCGGCACTTATTCTCGATTTCGTAATCACCTTGATACTCCAGGTTCTCGCCACGAGCTGGAAGATTTGCTATTTATGGAGAATATCGTGGTGACTCGAATTGATTACTGCAAGAAGTGGGAGGCCCCTGAACACGAATTCCTCGTCGTTCACTATACTCATAGGGACAAAAAAGGGTACTGTAATGTCGCTGTCCTAGAACGGAGTAAGATTCGCAAAAACGGTAATGCCTATGGTTTTCTAAAATTTGAGGAATCGACAACGCTGATTGAGAGCCACTCCGTCATATAGCTACGGGGCACCTTCACTGCTGCACATCTAAATCATTATCTAATAGTGGCCCATTTCGCCCCTGGCGTCGTTCATCAACCGATCATCCTGATGATCCTCGCAGCGGTCGAGCTCGGGAACGACCCCCCCTCTCTTCTTCCCGCCAATCATTCGAAAAGTTATCGACATATTATTATTCGGACGACTGTTTCTACGTTGGCGCGACTGGCTACGAAGATCGTGTCGAGATTGCTCGTCTCGAAGAAACCTCCTCCGATGGCTGGCAAATTATTGGCTCCATCACCATCCCCACAGATTCCCCCGGACTCCCAATGCTTAAGCTCCTCGTCATAGCTGAAGTCACTCGGAAAAGAGCCATACATTATAACCTAGCAGGCTCTATGTGCTTTTGGTTCTCGAAAATGGTTTGGAAAACTGTTGATAAGACGGTACATGATGGGAGTATTACTTGGGGTCTACCAGATAAGGCAGGATGCTATAAAGGAGTCGCGGTTGGGTCTTTGCTTCGATCAGATGAGGATTATATTTACCAGGCCTTCGTTACGGAGTGGACGCTTTTAACTGGTCTAATCACAGACGAGAAAGCGGTCAGTTTTCTAAACAATGCTCCTATCTGTTTATCGATTGATGGTATGTTTATTAGCGAATCGCGAAACCCACGGAACTTCCACAAATCGTAGAAAAGCTACAGGAGGAGATCAATGAGGAGCGCAAAGCGCATCACGAAACGATCAGCGCACACAACAGAACACAGGAAGCGCTCAAAGCGTATCAGGACGAGAGTAGCGCACACTACAAAGCGCAGCAAGAAGAGATCGAGCTCCTGAAAGCTCAGCTTGCTATGCTAGTCGTGCAGGGTTCAGTCAAGTTCCTCCACCAACCTATACTAACGACTCCTGTACTTTAACGGTTCTTTAACGGTTTATCATCTTTAACGGTTTATCAGATCGCCACCTTGCCAGTGCCAAGTTGACGCAGGACATGATCTAACTCAGTCTATCCAATGCATGGATTACAGTACGTGAGCTTCTGGGTTAAATGTGGCCACGATGATAGCGTGAGAGCGCGAATTGTGAATGGAAGCACAAAGGGTGTGTGTGCGGATTATTCCAGAGATGCGGCAGTCAGGTCCGAGGCGGACCGTTACGTAGTTTCAACGGCTGATGTTGGCGTGTACCATTATTACATAATGATCAATCACTGCATCATTTTCAACTTTGAAATTGAAGGTCGTTTGTTTGCCCTTCTCGACTGGCATACTTCAACTTGACAGGAACTCCATAAGAAGTTTGAGCAAAACCTGTAAATTTATCAAGAATTTGAACTTATATATGATAGTGGCTCCTTCAAGGCAATGGAGTTGTGTATGATACAGAGGATATCATGAATAATCCCTCTACTAGCATAGTATCACTGCTTGGGTGTCTTCGAGTAAAGGTATGTTCTACGCTTCTAACATCTCGCCTGTTTGACAGTTTTTTCAGCAGGACCCTATACCATCCAGCGTAGTATTTCCAAGTGGCACATTGAAATACACATCGCTAGACTTTTGCCTCACACTGCGTCATCGAAGCTGATCGCTGTCACATGCAGAACCCTACACCAATCACCACCCAAATTCCCTGATCTGACCAAAAAAAAGCATATATATTAACTACTTTGGATTATGCGTGGCCCAAAAGACTATTTCACAAACAAGGATCAACAAATGGTTCTCAGTCAATAGCGAGAGTTGCCAGATTAGCCAACCTTAGAAGTTTCCTTCATGTTCAAACGAGGTTTCCTCAATTCTCCTGCTGCAAAAAAGGCCCTGACCCAGTCCTCAAAATCCCAAGTCGATGACCCTCCTCCTACCGTTAAGAAGCCGGATGGTACCAATAATGAATTGATAACCGACGTGGGGAGGATGTCAGAGCTCATAGGTTTACACCACACCCATTCATCGCTAGAGAGTCTTTAATACTGATCTTATTTTACACGTAGCTGCTGGTCCAACTGCGACCAAAGATTTCAGAGTCAAATTTAAGGATACAGGTCAGTATGAGTCTGTTGATTGTACTACATCGTGCACCTCCGAATTCACGCCGCTCTTACACCATTGTCAGAGTATTCATTCAAACCAGAGCCTGTAAAACCAGGCGACATCGTTGTCGATGAAAATCGAGCCATGTACACGACGCTTCCTCCAGGACAAAATGACTTCGAT